>LGRX02035632.1:0-13346 GCA_001247695.2 Cymbomonas tetramitiformis | reverse complement strand
TGCATTATCTATTAACAATACAACAAGTAATGATACGATTGCAATTGGTTCCGGTTCGTGTAATACTAATTGTGGTGACTATGTCGTGTCTATTGGCGACGACTGTGGTCAGGTTAACTGCAAGGATGCAGCAGTGAACATTGGAAAATATGCAGGTGAATATACAACCGGTGAAAGTTCCATAAACATAGGTGCTTTGGCAGGACAAAACTCTACTCAGAGTGCGGTTAACACCGATAACACAATTGTTTTGAATGCAAGCGGGGTAGAATTAAATGCCGGTGTCGAAAGTAGTTGTTATATCAGGCCTATAAGATTGTCTCCCGACCCAGCAAGCGAGTCACAAATGTTGCATTATGACACAGCATCCAATGAGGTCCGATATGGTCCTGTTTCTGGTGGCGGCGGTGTTCCAAGTTTATCACAGGTCCTTGCTGTCGGAAATACCGGTGGTTCAATCAACCTCACTTCAGATTTGGATACGACGGCCATAAGAATCACGAACAGCATTGATTGGGCTTACACAACACCAAACACATCTTCGATAACGACTGATGGTATTCCATTAACCCAACTCACAAGTGCTTATAGGAAGACTACATCACCAAACACATTCACAGGCCAAGTGTATACGATGGTAAACACAACAGCTTCTACAATAACATCAGGAACTGTTCATTCTTTTGACGATGTAAGCACTAACATTTCTTTTGACGATGTAAGCACTAACATCAATGGTATCAAACCCTATGCAGCAACAAACACAGCTACTAATACCAATGTCGGTGTTATAGGTGTATGTGTCCAAGGTAGTCTTGCAGGTAATTCTTGTTTTGTACTTATTAGCGGTTTCTGTTCTGTTAACTGTATTGATGGTTCGTACACCAAGGGCCAGCTTTTAGGAGCTCAAGCAAACGGTGTTGTAAATTCAGCAGCAGTTGCGGCGACTAATGGTGTAATCGGGTGCTGTATGGAAACCGTAACCCATGCATCGCCAAATGCAGTTATATCACTCACGTAAGGAATTTCCTAAGGGAACCTATATATTCCTATATTTTCTAGGATCCCTTAGGATTATATAGGATTATATAGGATCCTCTAGGATTATATATAGGATCCTCTAGGATCTTAACTTGAGCTTTTCGGCTCAGCGTAACAGTGGGATTATCATCTTTAAGTTCCTATAGGATCTTAACTTGAGCTTTTCAGCTCAGCGTAACAGTGGGATTATCATCTTTAAGTTCCTATAGGATCTTAACTTGAGCTTTTCGGCTCAGCGTAACAGTGGGGTTATCATCTGTGAGTTCCTACATGAAGTTAAGCTTGCAGATAAGTTCCTACAGGAAGTTAAGCTTGCAGATAAGTTCCTACACGATGCTAAGCACGACAGATAAGTTCCTACAGGAAGCTAAATAAGCTTGACACATAAGTTCCTACAGGAAGCTAAGCTTGCAAATAAGATCCTACAGGAAGTTAAGCTGGACAGATAAGTTCCTACAGGAAGCTGGGCTTGACAGATAAGATACTACAGGAAGTTAAGCTGGACAGATAATAAAGCTATTACATACAAATATATTTCAAGGTAAGGTTTGCGCGGAGTCAAAAAATGCAAAAACTTTTCATAATCTAGATTTTGAGATACGAGCGATTTAAGTTTGTGCTTAAGTATGGTTAAGTATGGGGGGTGACCGAGCGGTATCGACCATAACTTTTCATTAACGTGATCAATTTGATACCTGTAGTGCGCAATATGAACAGGGTGCTCTAAGCAACCTATTTATCAAATAAAAGGTTTTTGAAAAGTTTTTGCATTTTTGGACTCCGCGCAAACCTTACCTTGATTTAGTATTGCTCTTCACTAGTTGCTAGATTGTTTTGGACATGCTTAGGCAGCAAGATGGCACGCATTTGCTCCTTTTCTATGTCCACTAATAAGCACACCTTGCCAAGAATGTGCTCAAGGGGCATGCAAGTATACTCGGCGAGGGTCTGTGTTTTCAGTGTAGCAACGCTGTACCGGTTCACTTTCTCAACAAGCTGCCATGTGCGCAAGATAGCAACAGCTTCTTCTCCCCACTTGCCGGATCGTGTCACCCCAAGAAGATACAATACTTCACCGTACGTGGTCATGTCACGGCATACCACGTTGCAGTCCCTTCGGATATTGTCGGCACAAGCATCCAGGATGCGGATCTCCGGACCATACAATATCGCGCGCTCATAACGTCGGATTGAAGTGATTTCACCGGAAAAGAAGTCGGATACGGCCGACTCAGCAGCCTCGGATAGAAAGAGTGCCCCTTCACTCCAAGTCACCGCCTATTCATATATGTGCCGCACAAGACCAACCGTGAGCCTCTCCGCGAAAATGTTGTCTTCAGCAACTGGGTAGAGTTCATCCGGCGGCACGATCCCTTGTTCACGAAGGCAGGAGATCGCTCGGAGAAGTGATTCTCGAACACAATTTTGGCGAGCCTGCAATCGCTCAGGTTCGCACGTCACCTTGTTCTCCAAAGCAGCACCAAGAGTGCCGAGAGTAGTCTCGACGTAAAGCTCCTTCCGCTCCTTCAAAGGGCCACCATGCCGCTCGGAGTCGATCATGTGGCAAGCTGCTGAATGCAGGTTTGACCTCAACTCCGATATCACACCGTTACCCTCGAAGAGTCTTGCAACTTGCAGGAGAGAACTTTGTGCCCGTTGTTGACTCTCGACATACGTCAAGCCAGGATGGCAACCATACCAAACATGAAGCATAACAACATGAAGATGGTAAAAGATGTCGGCCAAAAGTGTCTGCGGAATAAAGGCCTCCAGTTCAAGGAGAGGAAGGTAAACTGCGAACTGCCAGGCGGTGTCGTCATAAGTCCACTGGGACCGCGCGGATGTCAATCGTTTCGGAGGACGCGAAATGTCGGACACCACGAACATGTTCTCCACACGCCGTTCAATCTCGGACGCGTATCTCGAAGCAATGTAGACTGGCTCATCGTTGACGTGGAGAACTCTCTTTTCCGGAAATAAAAGAGCCAGAAACTTGTCGCATACCCCGTGATTGTACAAGTGAGCGACAGGGTAGTTCACACCAGCAACAGCATCAAAGTACGGCACTTTTCGAAGAAGAACGTTGAGGTACTTCAAGTGGCGATCGTCTTCCTGGCGCAACGCCTCAGCACGTAGAGAAGCGTTGGTGAACTTCTCAGCGTTGACAGCGAAGACCGACGGCAAAGAAACACCAGTGTACCCGGTGGGCAAGTCTTCCACTCGAACGGGCACTCGCTGACGCTTCCCACCCACCACAACCGCTTTTTTCAGTTGCTTCCTTTTCTCACTTCTTGCCCTCAATTGCAAGGCCCTTTCCTCTGCTGTTGTCTGGACAGCGGGTTCAGAGTATCCAGCGAACCGCACAACACCATTCACGGTATTTGCAACGAAGCGGCAGTTGAAGCAAAAACAGAACGAGCTGTGACTGCACAAAGACAGAAACTTTATAAATTTGCACGTGCCGGCTCATCAGCATCTAAACCCATCCAAAAAGATTTCACAGGCCGACTGTCCATCTTAGTCTGGTGTCCTACACATGCTGCACTAAGGACGTCCTTGGCAAGCAACTGCAAGTGCCCGTTCATGTTCGCAGGTTGCTTGGGCCCAGCAATAATCTGCACAACTTTCGAAAACTGGATTTGACTGGACTGTAGGGAGCTGATGTCAGTTGGCTTGTACAATATAAGTGCATGAGACCAGGACTTTTTTTTGAAGGTTTCCTCCCAGTCTATTCCAAGGTTGAACGTCTTGGTTTCTTTGGAGTCAAAGATGTCGACACCAAAATCAGACTTGATACGCCGACCAAGATTCATGTAGTGGGGATGTGTCCAGATGGATGCACCTTGAAATGGGGAAGCAGAGTTATCTGGTTGTCGTCGATCGAACTGCGTGTACGCCCTCACGTAGGCTGTTTGATCGGCCAGGATGTCTTGGCACTTGTTCAAGCCAAAGTACAGGCCCCAGGCAGCAGGACGAATTTGACGGCCGTCATCCGTTGTGAAACGCCTTTCTTTGCATCTGAGACCAGTGGCAGGAATGACACACCGACATTCACACAACTCACAAGCATGGTCGTCTCCGATCCTTGCGTGGCATGGCAGGGAATAACTTTTCACAGCCAAAACCACAGGTGTGGTACTCTGTGTAATCCAGTTTGTTGAAATCCACACCGATGCTTTTCAGAAGCAAGTAAAAAGAACGAGGAAACTGGTTCCCCTCAGGAAGCTCATGTTTGTGCCGGAAGTCACACTGCTTTGTGATGTCTGCCTTAGAAACATTTCCTCGAAAGATCATGGCAATGAACGAAACAACGCTCTCAAGCAAAGTGACTCGGGCACCACTATATAGAGGCTCCAAAACTCTGGGAGCCACAGGCGTGTACTCTACCTCGTCGTCAACAATCAAGTCGGAAAATGCCGAGAGGTCCGAAGCATTGGACTCAGCGGTGTCGTAGTCGCTGCTCGCTGAGCTGGTGTCTGAGAGAGAGCCGTCATCCGGTGAGAAAGCACTGTGTTCTGAAACTGCAGCAGGACTCGAAAGGTCTGATGAAAGCTGTGCTGTAATGTCTGAAAATTCGGAGAGCTCTGAGCCGGACATAATTTTCGTGCAGCTGCAGGCCGCCAACACAAATCAGTTTACAGGTCAAAGGCGAAAATCTTCCCTTTCGGACGAACGTTCCGAACGGAAACATCGATCGATCATAGGATCGATCATTGTAGCCAATAAAAGTTAGAATTCCAAAGGATCCTATAGGATCCTGCATCCTACAACGTGATACAACCGTGATCCGATTGGCTGAATTCAATCCATTCGAATTATGGGACAGAACCTTCATCGTCCAGGATCGGTCTTCGGACGTCCGATGGCTAGCATTAGAAAATCCAACCGCATATAAGTAGGTCAACATTCCATGGTATGCGACGAGTGCAGCCGTTTCCGTCTGTAGCCGTTACCAACCATGAATTCCATTATCATCCATCGCAAAGGTTGTCAGGATGATGAAGCTCCGACGAAAGTCAATGTCTGCACGTTGAAGTCAGGGTTAGAAGCCAAGGACGTGAGGCAGGATGTAGAGGAGACCATCAGGGCTCACTGCAATGTACAGCAGGATCTGCCACTACGAATTTCCATCAAAGTAGGTGACGGCGAATGGGTTCCTGCGTCTTTAGGGGTCGTACTTCAAGCCTTGAATGGTGAGGCGCAGGTGTCCGTAAAACATGTCCCGCCTGCCACACCGGAACCATCCACCTCGGAACCTACCACCCCGGAACCTACCACCCCGGGCGTGCACATTAAGAAAGAGACGCACCAGCAAGCGAAGGATGTTAGTAGTTCTGTCCGGTAGCACTTCAAATTTGTCGCACCGGGTATTTTATTTGTCGTGTCGCAAGACAAACTGGAATTATACCGTGCGACAGAAACGAGCTGGGGGCTCATGTCTGTCGCAGGTGCGACAATCATGAGGACCACGCTCATTTCTGTCGTGAAAATTCACAGAAAATTTTCGAAAATGAAAATAAGCCAGGGGGAACACAAACGAATAGTACCGCGATAATGACTTGAAATACACACTTATTAAATAAATAGCACCACGCGAATGATATACAACGCACTCTATTAAATCGTTAGTTGGATGATGCTATACAAATATATGCATGCTAGCACAGGCAAACAGGTATAGCAAGCAAGCATATTCAAGAAACATTCACGGCATTCACAAATCACAACTTAAAATATGACACAGTTAATATTGTTTTACACATTCGTTCTAGACTAGGCTTCTACTTAAAGGGTTCACCAGAAACTGGCCTACAAAGTTAGCAACAGGTAAAAATATCGAAATCTATGCCGTTCCCCGCCTGCAACACACGAACACGGAATCTGTCAGCACATTGGGAATCAAACCCGATATACCGACAGCCGGTACTTCGTCCTCGGGTGGAAGGTTACTCACCAGATATCTTAATTTTGACAGCAGACTAGGACCAGTTCAACAGGAGGTCTGAAATTACTACAAGAAATCAACCTGCGTAAACAATGCAGGGCAACGGAAGTCAACGCCGCCAACAACGTTGCTGGCGGCTTCAGAAGAAGGACAGCGTCAGCACGGCAACCTGCAAAAATACGAAACGCTGGTCAGTAAAGGTGTTGGGAATCGAACCCAAACCGCCGGGCTGTAAAGAAACCCGCCGGTCTCCGAGCATCCCATAATTTTAGAAGGGCATGTGAGAAACACGGATGCCGCCAGCAGCATTGCTGGCGGCTTCAAAAAAGGCACAGCATACACGGCAACCTGCAAAAGTAAATCACTGCTCAGGAAAGAAGAATTCTTGGGAATTGAGCCCAAACCGTCAGGCGGAATGTAAAGACGCCCGACGGTCTCCAAATATCCCTATATCGCAGGAAACTAGAATCGGCTGCTGGCGGGATGCGGCTCATGTAGGAACATCGCAGGAAGCCCCCCCGCCGGGTTCCACGCATGCACACGAAAACATGGTCAATATGAAATATCGACAAAGAACAGTAGCGCGTAAAAAAACATTAGTCAAACAAAAATACAAGCCGCTGAGACTGCAGGTAGGCGCAGGATGAGACCTTGAGGAAGAATGAGGCGTTTGCCAGAATATCATATCATATCATATCCATTTGTGTCGGCGCCGCGCCGCGTGTCTCCCGATACTTGTAGGAGTGGTGAGATGATCTTGAATTGCGAGATGCGTAAATAATATATAATTGGAAATTCCGCATATCTTCGGGGTAAAATATGGAATTGTCACCCGTGTCTCGCGTTGTCGGTTACTAACGATCGATCGAGAGAATCCTGGGTAGGACTCCTGAGATCGGTAGACCTGTTAGAGAAGTGTTGCGACAAATTCATAATTGGAAATTCCGCATATCTTCGTGGTATAATTTTGAATTGTTAAACGTGTCTCTCGCTGTCGGTTACGAACGATCGGTCGAGAGAATCCGGGGTAGGACTGCTGAGATGCTATCGTATCATGATTGGCCGGTAAAGCGCGAGCGCTCGACACAATCCGGGGTAGGACTGCTGACATGGGCAGAAATTTTCGAAAAATTTCCAACGGCATAATTTTTGAGGGACAGCTCCTGCGGTGTGGCCTGATGATGTCACTTTTTTCCAGGAAACCTGTTTCGCTCCTTTAAGGGAAACGAAATGAAAAACAGCATATTTCTGAAAAAGCTGCGAAGCGTCGTTAATATAAACGGATCTTTTGCGACACGACAAATAAAATACCCCGTGCGACACAAATAAGGGGCTACCAGTTCTGTCCATACTAAACATGTTAGTGGTGTCAAGAGGGAAACGGACGAGGGCGGGGACTCTGAAAGGAATCCATCACCGGATGAATCGTCTGGCCGCAAGAAAAGGAAGCCCAACAATTACCCCCAAGTCGCAGTTTTGTCCGCCCTCAAAAGAGAGTGCCTCAGCGTGGGGTATCGTGAGTACATGGACGGCAACGGCCTGAAGGCTAAGTTATTTTTGAGGAAGGAGGTAAGGAATCCGCTGTGCACCGTTGTGTTCAATCCACGTTTATCGTGTTATCTTTGTACCTGCAGGATGCATGTATTTGAATGATAACACCCAACCCACTACAAATCTCGTTTCTTATCTCTGATTTGAAGTACCCATCGGCCTTCGTTGACAGGAATATGAGGAGGTAGCACGCGCACAGAACCTCAAGATTCATCCTATGGAAAAAGCTATCCACCGCATGCGAAAGAACGCCGAGAAAACACCGGATTCTCCTGTCTTTGAAATCGAACTGGACGATTTCTATCGCTATGCCGTTCAGGAATTCTACGCTCACAGGTAACTTTCTTTCTTTCTTTCTTTCGTTCTTCGTCTCATACTCTCTCTCATACTTTCTATGTCTCATACTCTCTCTCGATGCATGTGGGCCTGTGGCCTCTGCTCGAGGGACTAGGGACTCGATGCATGTGGGCCTGTGGCCTCTGCTCGAGGGACTAGGGACTCGATGCATGTGGGCCTGTGGCCTCTGCTCGAGGGACTGTTGATGCTAGCTCATATGTTTCCTTTTGTTTGTTGACTAGACGCATCATGTGCACTTAAAGTATGTTGATGACATGTTTGACACTGTAGGTTAAAAATCGTGGGAACGACGCTGAAGAACACCGACCCCTTCAGAGAAGCACGACTGCAACTTGAAGAAGGTCGTTATCTCCGCCGATACACCTACAGGCACAGGAAATGCCGACAAGAAAGACGGGAAGGAAAACGTGGACGCCAAGGCCGCTGCAAGCTCTAGGGGCGCTGATGAACTGGAATCCGAACCTTTGGACATCCGTGAGCCGTTGCAGCCCGTGACAGCAGAGCGTCGACCCGTAAGGAGACGTCGACCGGTGCGTAGCTTTTTCCATCCTTGTGTAGTGCACATGCGTATGGTGTCCATGGCCTTATAAATATGAGTTTGCCCACCCACCTGTGTTGATTTTCCTGAGCAGGATATATCTAACCGTTATTATCTTGTGTAGGCGGACGAAGGAGAAGGAAGGAAAAGCGATGCACAGCAAAAGCTGCCGGGCGCCGCAGCAAAAAATAGAACGTCTCAGAAGAAGAAAGAGCGCGATCCCAAGGAGGAGGTGTGCAAGGTCAAGCCGGTGGTATACCCGGAGGACCACATTTTCGCCCCGCCGGACGAGTTCCAGTGGGACCCGAAAGTATCCTTGCAGGTATATTTTTAAAGGCTTACGCCCATTATGTTCGAAGCTGTTGTCACATGGCATTTTGGGGGGATTTTTAGGACACTATACTTAGTGCTCTGTTTATTGTTCCATAGGTATTTGCCCCTCTTTTCCAGCCTACGATGCTGGAGGCTACCATCAAGGAAGGGGAGGCAAGCGAAGCCCTCCGGCTGCAAATTAAAAACCAGAAGGACAGAATCGACGCGCTCACCCGTGGGAAGCTCACCTCCCACAAACACGTGGGGAGTGTATGTCAACAAGCGGAGCGCGTGGGTAGAACCAGAGTGAGCCACTGGTGGTTGGGATATGTTTTGTGCCACGTCGCGACCAAAACCGGTAATAGGTTCACCATCCTTTACCAGGACAACAGCAGCTGTTCTGTGTCCGAGGACGATCTGGATTCTGCTCTTGGGCTGGAAGAGGAGTGTGTCGAGTGTGTCACGTGCGAGAACAAAACGTCGGAGCCAACTACCTTTGTGATGTGCTCCACTTGTTCCAGGTGGTGGCACATTGGCTGCCATATTCCGATCGTCACCGTGGAGGATTTGAAGGCCCCCGATTGGTTCTGCGCGGAGTGTGTGCGCATCACTAACGGTAGCAGTGATAAAATTGCTGAAAGCAACGAGGATGCCGGCAGAGGTTTTCCGGGAGAGTTAGCCAGTATGACAGAGGTAGACAAAGTCATTAATGAGTGTGGGTTATCACTCGAAGAAGACGATCTTGGTGCCTAAGCACGTCCGAAACAATCTAGCAACTAGTGAAGAGCAATACTAAATATATTTGTATGTAATAGCTTTATTATCTGTCCAGCTTAACTTCCTGTAGGATCTTATTTGCAAGCTTAGTTTCCTATAGGATCTTATTGTCAAGCTTAGCTTCCTGTAGGAACTTAACTGTCCAGCTTAACTTCCTGTAGGAACTTATCTGTCCAGCTTAACTTCCTATAGGATCTTATTTGCAAGCTTAGCTTCCTGTAGGAACTTATCTGTCCAAGCTTAACTTCCTGTAGGAACTTATGTGTCAAGCTTACCTTCCTATAGGAACTTAGTTATCCAGCTTAGCAAGTTAGCATCGTGTAGGAACTTATCTGCAAGCTTAACTTTCTGTAGGAACTTAATAGATGATAATCCCACTGTTACGCTGAGCTGAAAAGCTCAAGTTAAGATCCTGTAGGAACTTAAAGATGATAAGCCCACTGTTACGCTGAGCTGAAAAGCTCAAGTTAAGATCCTAGAGGATCCTAGAGGAACTTAAAGATGATAATCCCACTGTTACGCTGAGCTGAAAAGCTCAAGTTAAGATCCTATAGGAACTTAAAGATGATAATCCCACTGTTACGCTGAGCCGAAAAGCTCAAGTTAAGATCCTAGAGGATCATAGAGGAACTTAAAGATGATAATCCCACTGTTACGCTGAGCTGAAAAGCTCAAGTTAAGATCCTAGAGGATCCTATATAATCCTAGAGGATCCTATATAATCCTATATAATCCTAAGGGATCCTAGAAAATATAGGAATATATAGGTTCCCTTAGGAAATTCCTTACGTGAGTGCTTCTGGTAGAAGGCCGAGCACACCTGTAAATATACAAGCAAAGTGAATTTTTTCAAAAAGAGTCAAACTGCTCATTAAGCTAATGAGCAGTTTGGACAAACTTTCAGGAATATGAACAAACATTTATACTTCAAGGGAATAATATAAAAAAAAGAGGAAAACTGCTCATTAGCTTAATGAGCAGTTGGGGCAAAATTTCAGTAATATGCACAAACATTTATACTTCAAGGGAATTCTATAAAAAAGAGGAAAACCTGCTCATTAGCTTAATGAGCAGTTGGGGCAAATTTTCAGTAATATGCACAAACATTTATACTTCAAGGGAATTCTATAAAAAAGAAGAAAACCTGCTCATTACCTTAATGAGCAGTTGGGGCAAAATTTCAGTAATATGCATAAACGTTTATACTTCAAGGGGATTCTATAAAAAAGAAGGAAAACCGCTCATTAAGCTAATGAGCAGTTTTGGCAAACTTTCAGGAATATGAACAAAAACATATTCTTCAAGGGGATTCTATAAAAAAGAAGGAAAACCGCTCATTAAGCTAATGAGCAGTTTTGGCAAACTTTCAGGAATATGAACAAAAATATATTCTTCAAGAGGATTCTATAAAAAAGAAGGAAAACCGCTCATTAAGCTAATGAGCAGTTTTGGCAAACTTTCAGGAATATGAACAAAAAAATATTCTTCAAGGGGATTCTATAAAAAAGAAGGAATACTGCTCATTAGCTTAATGAGCAGTTTTGGCAAACTTTCAGGAATATGAACAAAAAAATATTCTTCAAGGGGATTCTATAAAAAAGAAGGAAAACCGCTCATTAAGCTAATGAGCAGTTTTGGCAAACTTACCGGTCTGTCACATATGAAGAACATAAATATGAATCTTGAGTCACAAGTTCTGGTTCCGCTCTTCATAAGATCTGTTACCATCCATTCTTTACGATCCTTTTGAGACAAGTCCCAAAACATTTTGCGTTGAGCTGCTAAAGCTGAAGTGTGAAACATTAACGAGCAAAACGATTTGCACTTGCACCGATAAACCGCAATACTTTCTATGTCAGACTGTGAAAGGTTTCGCTCTTTGATTGATATTTGACTCTTTTCTTTGGGTTTTCTTTTTGCTGATGTGTAAACTGCTCGCTCTTTACCGAACTTAGTTGTTTTCCCATTCAGCACACTTTCACTCTTTTCGTCACCAACGGAGTGCGAACTAAAGCTTGCTTCAAGGCTTTGCGTTATCTCATTGAAGTCAACACTTGTGATCCTCCGCGAACTAGACTCTTGCGTGTGTATTGTGTCATCAGAGTCCGATGAGCGCTGAGTCGCGCGAGAGTCGCTAGTCTTTTGCAAGTTTGCAGTCATTGGAGTTTCTGCGCTTTTCGAGTGCATTGGCGTTTCAACGCACGGAAAGCATAATATCTAATCGTCGCAAACTGTTTTGTATAGCGATGAGCGAGGAGCGTTAACTGGCGATGAGCGAAAAACGTCTGTTTCTATTTCTATGATATCGTCTTCCTTCTCGGTGTAGTATACTGCAGGCTGTGAAAGGTCAATAACTTCGTCGATAGCTTCGTCAGCTATTCGCCAGAACGGTCCCATCAGAAAAATAGTTCAAAAAACTTATGAAGCCGATTTCCGTGAAATGAAAACGACGAGAGTTCATTCCGAGTTTCGTCAGGGGCGACAGCCGAGCGATGACTTTGAATTTGAATATTACGGTCGGTCATATTAAATTCGTCGGATCGATAGACCAAACTTTGTCCAATAACATCACTCGGTACTCAAGTTCCCGGATCGAGTGCAGATGTCATCAATCGAAATCGAGAACTTAAATGCAGATTCGAGTTCTTTGTCGCGTTCGGCCCGTCCAATAAAACATTTCGATTCGCAATTCTCGGATTATGATGACGAGAGCACGGAACTTATTGAAACTTCATAAACTCGACAAGTCTTCCTCACAACTCAAAACCTACTTTGCATAACACCGCTTACAGCTCATCGCCTTTTTTCTTTTACTTGTTCGTGAATCAAAATAATGGCAACTGCGGATCAATTTCGCGCGTTAATGAGCGGAGGAAACATACTACAGCTACCCGACAAGCAGTGGTCAGTTGAGCGCGTATCTAGTTTACAGGGCCATTGGCTGCGAGTATCTGTTTTTCTCGCAACAGCCGATGGCGGTACAGTTCATAAAAACCTGCCGCTTTTGCTAGCAAACGCCGATGAGAACTTGCGTATCTCCTTCGCTTGCGCTGCGCCAGCCGGCGGCGGCAATACGCCGGTGTACGTGCTGACAACGGGCGAACGCGCGCATGAGCATATGGCTGTCCGTCTTGACGCTGAAAATATGCTGATTAGCAGTGTGGCGCCACCTTACACAGCGCGCAAGAACAGACTCGATGAGCTGGTTAGACGAGCAGGGACCAGAGTTGCTGCTGCTGCTTACAGTTCTTTTTTAAATGAAATGTGGCGAAATTCCGAGAACGAAGACTTCTGGAAGTGTCCTGAGAAGTCTGGAGAAGAGTTCAGTCTCTTGGACGAATCGATCGATACGGAGATGGGTGGCACTGGAGTACTTCCAACCGCGGTAAGTTCAAACTTTTTTGAAAATTCTGTAATATAGATGAAAAATAATTTGTCATTTTTACAATTATTTATGTGTCTTAAAAAGCTTGAACAAAACTGCTCATTAGCTTAATGAGCAGTTTTACAAAGTTTCTGAACTCTCCGTGTTTATTACAGTTTGCATGATACCTTCTGTCATTATATGGCATGTGTGACTGTTTTACCCGATAAATTCGATGACTGACCAAAACTTGAACAAAAAGCCTCATTAGCTTAATGAGCAGTTTTGCAAGGTTTCTGGCCTTTATGTTTTTTTCTTTACAGTCTGTATGATACCTTCTGTCATTATATGACATGTGTGACTGTTTTACCCGATAAATTTGATCACTGATAAATACTTGAACAAAAAGCCTCATTAGCTTAATGAGCAGTTTTGCAAAGTTTCTGACCTTTATGTTTTTT
>LGRX02035631.1:26353-83000 GCA_001247695.2 Cymbomonas tetramitiformis | reverse complement strand
TGTCTTCTCCTCCTGCTTCCCAAAGTCCAACTCGGGCCGAGCACGAAGATCCGGTGGCACCGTGGCTTCCTGAGCGAACAGCAAGGTGAATGGCGCCACTCCAGTGGACTGCTGCCTAGCTGCGTTGTAGCTGAGTACGAGTGACCAAAGCATCTCATCCCACTCGAAGTCCAGGCCCTTGTCGAGGGCCATCTTCTTGAAGCAAAACTTGAGGGTGCGTACCACCCGTTCAGTTAAGCCATTGCTCTCTGGGGAACTTGGTGAAGTCACTCTCCGGTCAATGAGACACTGCTCGCATAGAGCAGAGAACTCACCTTCAAACTCTGTGCCCCCATCCACCAAACATTCTGCAGGCGCCCCAAACACGGATAGAACATGATAGCGAAATGCGTTGGCGATGGTGGCGGCCTCCTTGTCGGGGATTGGAACGCACACGACGAATCGCGTGTAGTGCTCAATCATGACCAAGACGCGTTGGTTCCCAGCCTTCGTGATGCGTTTCGTGGGCCACGCTAAATCCAGGGACCAGCGATACATGAAGGATTTGATCTCCAGCGGCGTGAGATTCGCCTCCTCCCGTGCATAGTGCGTCTTCACCCTCTGGCAAGTCTGGCACTGAGTGACCACTGCTTGCACATCCTGTTTCATGCCTGCCCAGTAATGGCGTTGCCACACCAGGTTCAATGTCCGCCTGATGCCCCAATGGCCAGTCCTCTCATGGTACTCACGCACCAACTGAATCCTGTCACAGGGCTTGGGCACCAGCAGCTCCTTACCACTGACAGTGACCATGTATAACTCGCCCATGAGCTCGTCCCAACGGTGACGCGCTGCCCTCTTCCTTACCCTGTGATATTCCTCCTTGGGCACCTCCACTCTTCCTCCTGTCTTGATCCACGCGAGGCATAGCTCGTCCTCGTGTATATCGGGGTATCTTTCTCGGAATGACTCCTGGTTGGTTACGCTGGCTAGCATGGCAACCATTCTCGTAGTGTCGGGCAGCTTAGGCAGCCTCATCTCTTTCTCCTTTGTCATTGGTGCCCATTCTGGGGCTGAGCTCGTCTCTGCTGGCTTGCCTCCAGGTCTTGAAAAGGCCTGCTGGTGACGTGCCTCGTAGCCCGCGAGCTTCATGGAGGCCATCTTCCACTGCCTGCGGCGTGGAACTGCGTCGGCGGTGCCTAGCCCCTGCGTACCTTTCTGTCCTTGGCTGCACATGCGTTGCAGTCGCTCTTCCCAGTCCTGATGGCTGAGGCGTCGCGCGACTTGCTGGGTGTAGCCGCTGGAACTGGTGATCCACTCTGCTAGTTGGGCTCGCACCGGCTCAGCCGTGTCCTCGGAGGTGGCAGCCACCTTGGTGGCTTTCGCGATGGGGATGGCAACTAGCGTGCCATGCTCCTCCTCCTCACTCTCCTCACTCTTCGGCAGTTTGGTCGTGCTGACCTCGGCAATCGCATACAATAGCTCCATTGCTCTTCGGTCCATAGCAAGGCCAAGCACTCCTGCCAATTCTTCGTCTTTCATGCCATGCGCCGCGCGCAGCTCACCTGCGCTGTACCCCATGGCCACTGCCTTCTCGTCCAGGTTAACCTCTCTGGTCTCCCCCACTTCATCATCATCTCCCTTCCTCACCACTGTGCCTGCGCGAGGCGCGCGAAAAGCACGAGAGTTTTGTGTCGCCAAGATGGTTGGCAATACTCTCATAGGCTCCCCTACAACGTTGGCGGTGTAGTGAGGCTTCCTGTCTCCTGTGACGACCCTGCGCGGCTTCCAGCCTCGCTGCAGAATATCGCGCACGTATCTGTCTGGTGGTCTGTCCACCCGCTCCATCACCAGATTGAACTGCTGATTCTGGAACAGATTGCTCCAATATGCTCGTAGACGATGCGCGTATGATCCCGCGCGCGCCGCGTCAAAGGACACCGGCTGGCCCACCACGCCGTTGATGATGGGGAACACCTCCTTCCTGATCTTCGAGTTCTCCTTGTGTGACAGCGGAGAAACGTTTTCCAGCACATATGCTGGCGGTCTCTGAGGCTGCAGCTGTTGCAGCGTGGAGAGGACTCGCACTGCCTGGTAGAACAGTCTGCTGTGCCTGCCCTCCAGACCAGCCAGCTTGCCAGCTGGTGACAGGTCCTGGCATGGATATCCACACACCATGACCCACTGCTCTCCACTCAATGCCCCTGCATGTACAAGGTCGATGAGGCTGGTGTCTTCGATGTTGCCGGGCAGTTGCTCCAAGTGGGCTGCCTCGACACGGAACAAGTCCGGATGACGGCGGCTGAGCGCCATGCACCTGGCCCTGGCTACCGTCTGGCTGGACTTCGAGATGTCCTGGTAGAGGTACTTGTTAACCTTAACTCCGCAGCGCAAGAGCATCTCTAGTCCAGCACACAGGCCCCCACACGGCTCATAGCAGACCACGCCCTCTTCTCTGGCTTCCCGGAAGAAGCTCTTGTCAATCACTCTCGTGTCGATCTTCTTCGGCACTTTGAGCTTACCACCCTCCATGGTCTCGTCGCCGTATATCGCCGGTGAGCCTCCGGAATGCATACCCCTGATCGGCCGGACCTGGCTGAGGGCATCCCAGGCGACTCGAGTCAACCTGCCCGAGCACCTGGCCACTTCCGGGTGATCAGTGTCAAACATGACCCCCTTGTTACACTCCAGCTCTTCTTGGTAGTGCACATCAAACAGTCGATGGACTGCACTGGTCCCCAGCTGCTCCCTGACCATGTTCTCGCAGTAGTTGGCCACCTGAGCTTCTGGGTTTACTTCGGGGCCAAGTGGTGGCTCCCTGGTCACTTCCAAGCAAATGACGTCTGTGAAGCAGCGCGTTGGCCTCTCGGCACGCCCCGCTTCCCTGGCTCGGTCCCCTTCACGATCCAAGCGGGCACCAGTCTCGTCTGCGGTGCTGGGCAGTGGGTACCTGGATGGCACATCCGCGTTCTCATTCCTCGGACCTGGTCGGTACTGGACCGTGAACTCAAACTCCTGGAGGCTGATGGCCCAGCGTAGGTGTTGACCTTGTAGGTCCCCCTTCTCCATGAGTGTTGTGAGCGGCGAATGGTCGGTGATCAGCGTGAAGTGGATCCCGTGCAGGTACTGTCGTAATGTACGGACGGCCCACACCACCGCCAGCATCTCACCCTGGAAGCTCGCGTACTGTCTCTCGGTTTTCGACAGCGAGCGGCTGATGACCACACAGATGTGCTCTACGCCATTCTCGTCCTTCTGTCCCAGCACTGCGCCAATGCCATGGTTGCTCCAGTCTGTGTAGAGGAAGATGGGCTTGCTGTAATCAATGGGCTTCAAACATCTCCCCGAACACAGGGCATCCTTCAATGCTTGCAATGCCTGGTCCTGATCCTTCCCCCAAGCTTCCTTGACATCCAACACTTCCTTTCTGAGCAGGTCGTTCAATGGTCGTGCCATCTCTGAGTAATTGGGTCCCATGGGTTCCCCCACCAGACCTTTGTAATAGTTCATGAGTCCAAGGATGGAGCGTACTCCAGTTTTATCCTCGGGCTTGGGCAGCTCTTGGATGGCCTTGCACTTGATGTCCAGCGCGCCAATGGTGTTATAGCCGATGCGGTAGCCCAAGAAGTCCACCGTGGCTGACCCGAAGGTCGACTTGCCCGAATGCAGACGTATCCCTGCATCCCCCAAAGTGCGAAGCACGGCCTCCACATCCTTGATGTGCTGCTCAGCGGTGTCTGAGTATATGCACACGTCATCGACGTACGCCACCGTGCAGTGTTGCAGGTGGCGTAGCTCGTAGTCCATGATCCTGATGAAAGCTGCGGTCGCTCCAGCTGCTCCAAACGGCATGGATGTGTAGCGATAAAGCTGGTTGCCCCACCAGAACGCTGTCTTGTCCCTGTCCTCCTCAGTGGTCATGGGAATCTGGTGGAACGCCTTGGTCGCGTCCAGGGTAGTCTTGAACTTGGCCTTGGCCACGCGCTGGTAGAGCTCTTCTGGACGATGTGGTAACGTGTTATCCTTCAGCGACAACCGGTTCGTAGACCGGAGGTCGACGCAGAATCTCGTCGAGGTCCACTGTCCAGTGTCGTGATCCTTCTTCCCCGCAACCACCACGTTGCTGGCGTGTCTGCAGTGCTGCGAAGCCGGCTCGATGAAGCCATATTCCAGCAGTTCCTTGCAGTGCAGGTCGATGATCTCCTGCTCTCCCGGGCTGTACTTCCTCGGTCGTTGGTAAGCTACCTTAGTCTCGTCCTTGAAAGGGATGGCGAAGGTCGCATGTGTCGCGCCCCCATGGTAGCCTTTGATGTCTTGCGGCTTGTTGGCGAAGCAGTAGCTGCACCTCCTTACCACGTTGCGCATCTCCTCCCAATTCTCCTCGGTGAACTCGGGATGTCCTCCAAAGGTGGCATTGAGCTCGGTGTCCAGCCACGCGGCCTCGTCCTTGGTGCCCCTGGTCGTGCCCCCTGGCTGTAACGTGTCCAGCACCGTGTGCGGAAGCACCTCGTCCCGCTCTGCCACCATAGCCTCCCATCCGGTGTCCCATTGGCGCGAAGACCTCTGGTCTTCCCAGGCGGTCCTGGCAGATCTGGTCGGCGAGCCCGAGCACGATCCCATCGTCAGTACGCCCTGAGACCCCCCAGGGGCCACAGCAGCCACCCAAGCAGCCACCGCTAGCAGCAGCAAAAGTTTCAAAATTCTGCTGGTACCCACTGGATTAACTGGAGGGTGAAGGGTCAGTATGCAAGTCAACATCTTCCACCCCCCTTGCATACGGCCCAGGCCTCCTCCCGCAGACACGTAGGCCACCAGCGCCAAGACTGATATCACATAGACACAGCGCGCCACCTGGTAGCAAGCGGCCATGTCTTGCAGGCGCTGCAGTCGAGCGGCAAAGCGCGGCTTCTGCATGCGCCGCGGAACAGCGGCCAGCGTAGCCGGCCCTGCGGCCAAGATCCGCTGGGCGACCGCCAGCGCGCGACCCACCTGAGTCTCCAGCGCGGCGAATGTGCCACCATCTCGAATCGAGCCGGAGCATGGCAACCCATGGTGGACAACGTGGGCGCCAACTGTCAAGACGCACCCCAGAGTGCCGACCATGTGTGTGAAGTGCATGGCGAGCACGGCGAGGCAGAACCGTATCAATGGCACGTACCACAGCCCACGCCGAGCGTGATGGAGCCCAGCTACCTCAAGAGCACCCTTGGTCAACAGCAGTAGGTGCCTGGCCAGCTCCAACAGCACTCGCAGAGGCGCCTGTTGATGTGCCCATGGCTCGAGTGGCGTTGCGCGCACGGCCCACAACGCGCGTGCCACGGCTCTGCGGGGCGCTTCAGCGTGGAATGCCCAGCAGGCGACGACCTCACCAAGAAATCTGAATACCTCCATAGCCATCCATACTGCCATCACTGCAAAATGAGGCAGCTGCGGCCAATGCAAGCGCACGAACACCCCCATGAGCAGGAAGCACACCTGAGTGCGCTTCGCCCGCCTATCATTGGCGGGCTGCGTGCCCGGCATTTCGCCGGGGCTGCTTCTCAGTGACGGGCGCGCCGGGCTGCAGCCGGCCCGGTGCCCCCTTGAAAAGGCCCCAGTGCGCTCTCCCTTCTCCTCTCCTCCCAGATCTCATCATAACTTTGGCGTCTCTGGGGAGCACGCGACGCGCCCATGCCGGCATGCCGACCGCGAGCCGCGTCCTGACGATGAGCGCCTTCCCTGGGGCTCGGAGATCTCCTCCTGCGCTGACCAGCCCGTGGTGAACGCTGCTGTGCGGCACTCTCAGTTGGACTCTGCGGGCGCGCTGCAGGATGGCCTGAAGGTCGAGTGTCGACATGCGCAACGAAGCCACTGGAAAGCTCCGGGCTGCTGGGTGCTGTAGAGCTCGGGGTTGATGGCACGTACGAAACGGAGTCCTGCTCCTGTGCAGCTGGAGGCACGGCTTCAGTCTGCTGCGTGCAGACGGAATGTGCCGGGGATCTCAGAATGTCGTTGATTGACTGGTGCTCAGGTCTCTGTGCCATGTTGCACTCCAAGCCCATGGTCGATATCCCGCCGAGAACTCGGCCCGAGTAGGGTGCCGGCGTGGGCGTGGCTCGCGCGCCATCACGACCATCAGGCCCCGGGCGGTCTGACCCACGCGTGCTTATCCTCGCAGTTGCGCGGGCAGCACGAGGTCGTTCTTCATATTCTCTGATGAGTGCCAAACTGGCAGACAGCCCAACCAGTCTTTCACTGATGACCTCCACGTTGTCTTCATCCTCTGTTAACGGCGACGGCGTTCTGGTGCGACCCGTGTGAGTGCTCACACCCTCAACAGCCGCGAGGTCGGAAGAGTATCCTGAGATGCTGCCGTCTCCCTCCTCACTTCCTGCATCCCCTCCCTCGATTGGGTCCAGGCACCTCATGAAGTCGTTTCGAAGACGCGCCTGCACCTCTGCCCGACGTGCCTCAGCTAGCAACGCCGGGCCCACCGAGGATGTGAACGCAGACAATGGTTCTCGGTGCATCACCGCCACCCTGTTCCAGGTCTCCCAGCTGCAACAGTCGAACTTGCGCGTACCTGAGGAGAGGTACTCCAAGGTGAACGCCATGCAGCTGGGTCCCCGCTCGCTGTAGTAGCGATTGTCCTCAAAGAGGTAATACACGGCCTTGGACCGGGCGTTGGCACGGGTCTTGAAAACCCGTAGGGTGCCCTGCCGTGGGCCATCGCTCAAATGGTCTCTGGCGATCTCCAAGAGCTGAGTGCGATCAACCAGATGCTCCATATGTTTCTGCAAGGTGCCGAGGAGTCCTCCCGTGCAGCCTTTCGACTGCCCACCCAGAGGCAGAAACTCTTCCCTTCGTCCCACGCCTGCGGAGGAAGCGTACCGGTGCAGGGTCTGGCTGCTGAGTCGCTGCGTGTGCACCCCCTTTCCTCGCTGCGCGAAGGGCTTCCCGAGCTGGAACTCGATCTTGCCCATGAAGCAACGGTACTAGATGAGGAAGACTGTCTGTCCATGCAGCGCCATGAACTCCGAGATCCCTCCCAGATCCAGCCAGTTGGCTTCCCCAGCTGTGTTCTCGCTGTGAGTGGGCGACTCCGGCTCGTAGGTGCCCTGGAACACTGCAGCGTGGTACTCCAACATGGCAGGGTCGAAGACGCCGTTGGGCCAGGTTTGATGCCGTAAACGAAGCGGTGCTGAAGATGGTGGCGGTGCGGAGCCAGATGGCCCTGCCTCATCCCCCCTGACCGTCTTCGACGTCCTGAGAGTCTTGGATGTGCGCACTGGAGGGTTTCTTCTGGCCCCATAAGTGTCCAGCGCGTCCTGTGCTTGCTCCTCTGTCTTGCATGCTCCGAGCATCATTCTCGTGTTGTCCCCCAGATGCAGGTACTCCACGGCGGCAGCGTTCGTGCTAAACACCTCGCCACTGCCTCCTTCCCCATCTGTCACCGGGTAGAACTTCCCCACCTTGTCCGCTGCGTCTGACAGCGTGAGCTGCGGGATCCCATTCACATTCACGCCCTCCACACCAGTCACCTCCATGTCGTACCTCACCTTCAGACGAGCTCGAAGGTCAGCGATGTCCACTCGCTGTACATACTTTAGATGCTGGTACTGCCAGCGCTGGTCCTTCTCATAGTAAAAAGGCAGCTGGAACTCGCCAGTCATCTTGCCCATGGGGTTCATGATGGTGACGCCTTCCATGGTGTGACGTACCATGCGCTCCATGAGATCCCATTGGGCGCGAGTGTGCTCGCTGAGTACGCAGAACTGGCGCGCCACCTTGTCCCACATGAGCTTGCCCGTCACGACCCCTGGGTACGTCTGATGGGTGTTGAGGACCTCCTGAACACTCGCCATCGTGTACCTTCCAGCCTCCCGATGGGCACCACAGTCAGGGAGTGGGACCTGGTCGTTGTCCTTCCTGCCGCTCGCCCTCGTGGTCCAGGTCTCTGAGGGTATCTTCGTCTCCTTGTCAACCTTCTGGTCCACCAACGTAAAGTCGGGCCACAGTAGCTCCGTCTCCAGGATGGTCTTGTATTCTCCACAACGCGGGAACTTGACCCGCACAAATCCTGCGTCCACACCACCTTCATCGCCCTCTTCGCAGAGTGTGCACAGACGAGCATAGCCCGTGCGGTCGATGTACAGGCGCTGCTGAGTCCAGCTGCTCTCCTTGTCTTGGTGGTCCCACGGGTTCACTGCCATGCCCCCCCATGGCTGTACGCTGGCCAGCTTGAAGGCAGCTTCGCTCTCGGCCTCCTGCGCCAGCGTGAGGTCTGGATAGCGAGGGTCTGACTGAGTTGTGGTCAGGCTGGCTGGCGTGCGGGACCCCCTCGCATCTGGCTCTTCAGCACTGGACCACTCACCTCTGGTCGCCACATTGGCTTCCCGCTGGCTGCGTGATGATGCTTGTAGCATGCCCAGCATCTGGTCTGTCAAGGACGTACCAGGCGGCGGAGGTTCGTACGTCGAGCTCTCGGTGTGTGAAGCTGACTCGCCCAGTGAGCTCGCCTTGCATCATCGAGCTGGGTCTCAGGAAGCCCGCCTCCACCATGGACTGGCAGCGCGCCTCGAGTCTCTCCTTCTCCTCCGAGTTGAACCTTCTCAGCCTCATCTCCTCTAGCCATGACGCCAGGCTGTCCATCAGCTCGGGGTGGTTTCGCGAGAATGCACAAGGTGCAGGCGCACACCTCTCCCCTGCGAGGGCCAGACGGTCTTCTCCCCTTGCGCCCAGGGACACTGCTTCACGTGGTGGTAGCTCGCAATCATCAAAAGCGGGGGCAAGAGTGCGCGCTGTCGTGGCATCAACGTCGAAGATCTCGGTCGCCAGGCACACTCTCGGGTCTTCATTCCGCTTGCTCCTTGCATCGACGGGCGGCGTCAACTCGATCAATGGCAACGTGACCTTCTCCTTCATACCCAGTGACACCGCGGCCTCAGAAGTAGCAATGCCTCTGTAGAGGTCGATGGTCAACTTGAGGGCGTTCTTCAGGGGTCCAGTGCCCACCAAGAAGTCCCACGTCGTGTCATTGGTGTAGGTGACGAAGGCGTGGAGCCGATGCAGAGTCATGTAAGGCGTGCCCGCGGCGAGAACCACATCCACGTAGCAGTACTTCGTGAATTCCGCAGGGCTGCCATCACATCTCGCCACCCTGGCCCCTGTCTCTGCATCAAAGATGGTCAAGCCCAACCTGTTGGCTGTCCTGATTGGGATAATGTTGCAGTTGGCCCCCGTGTCCAGGAGAAGCGCTTTGTACAACATAAGCAAGCCTCCAGAGGCCATCAGCGCCATCCCTTGTGCCAGAGACTCGTTCAGGAGCTTGCATACAGGCTGGACCTGCGCCATGGCAGTGAGCTGTTCCTCTGTAAGGCCACTGAGCATCTTCTTCTTCAATAGCTCGTACGCCTTGGCCTCCATGGTCCCTGCGTGCAGCTCACCCCTCTCGCTGAAGTCTCTCACCCCGTAGCTCTCCTGGACGGTGGCCGCTGCAGCTGTTACACGCACCGTCGTCCTCCCCTTCCTGGGCTGCTCCACCATGTCCTCCGGCATCTCATCCAGAGGAATCTCTTCTTCGTCACTGTCGTCGCCCGACTCCATGCCCGGGCAGTCATCATCCTCATCGCTGAAGTCCCGGCAGTCTGCTGCTGAGGCTGTCGGCACGGGGAGCTGGTTGTTCTCAGCCAGTTCCACCAAGGTCTCCACACCCCTTGGAGCTGTTATGCGACCTTCTGCTACGAGTCCAGCAGCTAGCTTACGGAAAGCTGCTCCCAGGCTCTTGATCACGGAGGCCATGAGCTGCACCTTCCTCTGCATCTCGTCCGCCGCAGGCGCCATGGGCACCTGTGCGTCTGCCTCGTACTCCTCGGGTGTCTTCACTGGGAAGCCCCTCATGCGCTGGGTACTTCCCAGGGCTACTGCTGGAGCCGCCGTGAGTTCAGACTCCGCACTCTTGCACAGCGTCTCGGGGAGTGCCCCCAGACCCAAGGTGTTGAGGGCGCTCGAGAGCTCCTCTTCGCCCATCTCCTCGGCCATGGCTGTGAGTAACTCGGTTGGAGGGCCAGACGACACTCCTACCCCTGCGCTGCCATGGTGGTGCGCGCGTGCATCGACGGTGTGAGTCTCCCTCTCCGCGACGTGCGCTGCGACTGGTTCCTCGTCGGAGCCCTCATCCTCGGACAGCACCTGCGACTTCACACTGCCCGCACGACTGGCAGTCTTCCTAGCAGCCACCATGCCCTGGTACTCTGCTTTCAACGCCTCGGGATTGCCAGTGGTGCTCTTCTGCTTGTCCTCCGGTGACTGTTTGGCTCTGTACTTGTCCTTCTCGTCGTTGGACAGCTGCTGCCAGTCCGTCACCAGGATGCCCCAGTCAGAGTTCTTGAAGCGGTTCTTCAGATTATACATGCGCAGAGCGGCGTTCTCCGCGTCCCACCACTTGCTGGAACCAAGCCTGCTTTCGTGGAATCCAGCAGGCATCTTGACGTGTTTATAACCACTCCTGCACTGCTCGGGATCGGACTCATGCCAGCCCCCTCCAAAGCAGCGCAAGCACTTGGGCTTGTCGTTCGTACGCACGCCCTCTGCTGGCGGTGGCGTCTTGTTGTAGGAGGCCTTCTTAGCTCTTTCGGCCACATTCACCTCCTTCTTCATCTTCTTAGAAGGTGGTGTATCTACCTTCTTGCTGTTCTCCGGTTCGCCTGACTGCGCCACCTCAGAGGACTCAATCTTCTTGATCGAGTTCTTTATGGCCTTGAGGTCAAGGCCATGCTGTCGCGCCTCCCAGGTGGAGTACTGGCAGCCACATCGTCTGGTGATCTCCTGGAGGAAGGTGAGGATCCAAGACTCTGCATCGCCCTTGAGCTTGTCTTGAACCTCGACGATGGCCTCCAGGTCCTTCCAGGTCACCCGATTGGGTGGCGGGAACTGTGCCCTCAGTTGCTCCTTCACCCGCGTCTGGAAGATCTTGATGCGCAGGTTACGTAGTCCTCGATGAAGGTACGCAGCTCTTCATCGCTCAACACCTTCCCAGTGTTGAGCTGCATTTCCCTGCGTTGGCACATCTTCATGTAGGTCAGCCCATCCTGCCCCACCTCTTGTGGCTTCTGTGTCAACAGATCCACTTTCTCTTGAGTCCCTTTCATCATGAACTTCTTGTCAAGGGCAGCGATGAAGCCCCTGAGCGCGTAGAAGTACTGGGTATCACGGGTGCCATCACGTCCCGTCAAGCCTTTCAGGGAGGTTCCATCAGTCAGATATTCGTCGGAAACCTCCCCTTGGGTGTCTTGGTCCGTCACCGGCCTCGCTATCACCCACGTGGTGCCAGTGTTCATCTCATTGAAAGGGGGCCTAGCGCATGGGATGGTACCCTCGAGTGGGCCATGCTCGCTAGTGTCCTTCAGGACTCGGTCCATGTTGGAGGTCACTACCCCCCCTCTTTCATAGTTCTCGCGCCACCAGCTGAGAGCTTGTGAGTTCTCTCCAGCCAGACACGCAGGGATGATGTCCCACAGATATTCAAAGTCAGGGGGAGTCTCTCTCAGGGTCTTCATCTGAGCTTCGGTGAGAGTGCCAGCCCCGGACCTGAGCCTCTTCCTGACGTTGGCGTTGTGCTGCCGTACGAAATTCTCGCACATGTCGGCGAATTCCCTCAGGAACTTGGGCCGATCTTCTTCCTTGGTGCCCGTGTAGTTGGGCAGCGTACCAAGGTTGACACGAGCGTAGTCAGTGTACTCCATGTCTTCTTCAAAGATTAATAACGGCTCCTGGGCCTGGGCTTGCAGTTGTGCTGGTGCTTGTGCCTCAGGCTGTACTAGTGCTTGGGCCTCAGGCTGGCCACCGGCAGCCCCTTCCTCTCCTTCCAGCTCTGTGAAGTGCTGGCTCACTCGTATCGCTCTCTGGGCACGCCTCTCTGCCCTTTGCTGATCCTCGCGGTCAGCCTTGGATTCCGTTGCTACCTTTCTGGTGAAGAAGAGATACTGGTGTGAAGGCTCTTTTCACTCCACACTTCCCAGCTTACCAGTACGGATGAATCCGTCCCTGGCCTCACCTTTCAGTGCTTTGCTCTAAGTAGCAATCACTGCCAGGATAATCTCGTCCACGACTGATGAGCAAGGTTCCATCTGTGACCCGGTCTTATACTGGCTCTCCCAGATGTCGAGCAAGGTTGCTTCTGCCCTTAGTGTCTCTGGTCCACGCAGTCAGTCAGCAGAACGCCAGCATGAGTCAAGTAACCACAAAGAATGCTGTCGTGATGGTGCCCACTGCCAGTCCTGTTTCGCTCCACGCCTTCAGGCGTACCAGTACGGATGAATCCGTCCCTGGCTTTACCGTCTGGTGCTTTGCTCCAGCAGGATGTCACTTCCCGAAATAGCCCAGTACATAATTCTCAACGCTGCAATCATGTTCGCAAAATTAGCAACTGGTTCTGCTGTGACCGCTGTCGCTGTACTTTGCAAGACTGGTGAACTTCGAGTGTCGCAACAGCCTGCTTCACTCAACCTCTTCCAAGGCTTACCAGTACGGATAAATCCGTCCCTGGCATCACCATTCAGAGGTCTCGTTCTTCAGGACTGCTGTTGAACTCTCAGCATTACAGACGACATGTCTGTAATAAGGCACATTTTTGTTTTGAAAAAGACTGTTAATTACAGTTCTGACGCAGTCGCACAAGGACAAGTCCACAAATGTATATCTTTACAAGTAGAAGAACACTGTATATCACTAATTATTTCATAACACTGCTGTTTTCGCGGTCTTAAGCGAGTCCTGGCTATTTTCGGAATCACTGTTACGAAGGCAAAACAAAAATGAGCGTCTGGCTCACCCCACTCTAGCCGCCCTACTTATTCTCGCTATCTCCAAACAAGTGTAACACCCATCCGTATTTCCGTATCTCGTCACTGTCATAACTCCTCGCGCGTATCGTACTGCGCGTGTCATACGTTCGTCACAGAGACTGCTACAGCAAGTGTCACAACCCGGCTGAGGTACACGATAAGCCATGGTTTGTGACAATGGCAATCTATATATGCTCATCGGCATGTTGTCCATACCATTAGTCCAGACGTCTGGCTCTCATTCACCTTTCATGCATGTCACTTGTCATTGTGTCTTATCCAGCTATCAAAATTTCAATCATATAACGATAGCCGAAGACAATACATGATTTATATGATTGTAAAGCATGCTCTGAGAGAGCTATTACCGGATGCACAATACCGACAATGTGAAGCCGGTTATTATTGTGCACAATAACACTACTACTGACATCGCAACATATGTGTTACAGTACGAGCACAAAAACACATATGCGTCTTGCTTGAAACAAGCATGCGCGTGCTGCGCACTCATACCGTAACATATGCATAGACTCGCTCCATCGAAGTCGGAGCACACCAAAGCTATTATGTGGATGGATGTTAATAAAAATCAGCGCGTGCCGGTCGGGCATGAAAAGGGGGGTTTGCAGAGCGATGGTGTATGCTACAGTACGTTGGCGCGCCATCACACGCATACTGCACTGCATGTGTGGAGATCTCAGCTAAGAGATAGAGTCTTTGTGAAATTGTTGTTATACGGTACCTGAGAGGTTGATACCATTGACGCAACCATTTCGATCAACAAGCTAGTTGTCGCGTTCAAGCCTCTGATCTCCATGCTTTGCAAGGTTGTACTGGTCTCCTCAAGGATGGTTCTAATTGGATGCAACATAAAAGATGCTAAGTCTGCAATCAAAGATGGCAGAGACACGCATAGCAACTGTGAATTTCTGATTATAATTGCACGGGCACCCTCTCTGCGGACATGTTGGTAAGATGCAGTAAAGCTTGTAGTGGTTGCATTCAAAGCTTCGGTACTCAAATTAGCTTGAGAATTTGCGGTGGTCGAAGCTGGATAAGAAGCTACTTCTGTCTCTGCTAAAACTGTTGCCATTACCGTTTCACACTTCTGAAGGGACCATATCTTATTCATTTTAGTTGACATGCTTTGCAAATATGCACCGGTACGTTCCTTTATACTGTTCATACGCGTATGATGGAAATTGTTACACTTAAACGAAATGTATGGCCAATAGAAAAATACCAGTAAAGTCACAGTGGAAGCCAAAATAGCGAGAATAGATACAAACTTCTCCAATGTGCTGGCAGAGGTACACTTTTGGCACGGTGATGGAGATCGAGGTTGCCGTAAGTAATCTGATTTGCACGACGAGCAGAGGATGCCAGTATAACCCTCTTGACATCCGATGCCTGTATAAGGTCGGGTTTCCCCAAGACAGACTCCAACATAATGGCAAGAATGTAACGTCTCGCTCTCATTTGAATCCCGCCAGAAATCCTTGAGTCCAACAATAGATACTCTATCAGAGCAGTCAGCTCCATCTGGACAAGTCTTACATGCAGTTTGCCCAGCCTTGTCCTGAAAATAATCAGTTCCCCGATCTTCACATAAATCACATCCCGTACTACCTTGGTAAGCGCTATAGCTGCCCTTGTCACAATCCACACACATTTGAAATTCCATGGAATGATATGTACCAGCAGCACATGGCTCACATGCCTGATTGGAGACACTGAACACATATCCATTAGCACATATGACATCGGATGGCGGTTCTCCTTCTCCTGCGAGATAACCAGATAAGCAAAGTCATTCATTATTAGATAATGATAAACACAAACAAATATTTGTACATACAAGTATCCATATGCATATGCGATATTCCAGCACACATTCTACTTCTCGCCAGCAGAATATATAATTATAGCCGTCCCAACAAATTGACAAGGGCAATTATATTCCAGAATCATGCTTCACAAAATAAAAACATTAGTGCTTTACATATTGATGCAATGGAGTTGTGGAGACAAGAATGCATCATCAATGCATTGATGCATGACACGCGACACACCAACAGAATGAAGCAAGCTCACCACCACCACCCGGCAGTAGATAACATAATGATAATGCGCATGCGGGAACAGGGCGGGTGCTGGGGGTGCCAAGATACTGTGACACCGACACATACACCTCAAACCGAATGCAAAGGGAAATGGATGATAGGATGTGCTGATCATTGCCAAATAATAATGTTGGTTTCAGGGTGTCTGAGTAAGCGAGTCCTGACACATACAGCAGACACACGTTAAGAAGTTGAGTGATTACAACAGGTCATAAATGTGTGCCCAACGGGAATATGCTGCTGTCCTCCACTTCAAGCATTTGCTTTGGCTGGTTGGACATGTAGCGGCTACCCACATGAACAACAAAGTGCCAGTGCGTGCCTCAAATTCCTGTTAATGAACACAAGTCCCCCGGCAACGCACAGGTTGTACACACACACACACACACACACACACACACACACACCATGTCTTATTTTAGGGTTTTAGGGTTTTTTGTGTGGCTTCTCCTGTGCAGTCTCCTGTGGCTTCGGGGTGCCAAAGGAGTCGCAAGGATAAGCATACACACACAGGGCCCCAGTGGGTTCTGGACTCAGGAGCAGAGTGGGGCCTCGCCGGAGCAAGCAATGGCCTTGGCTGAGGGAGGGGTGGCCACCTTGATGGGGGCAAGCAGGCGGGTGGCCAGCCTTCTTGGGGGGGTTGATGGCATTGGGGGAAACTGATGAGGATGACGGGGGAGATGTGGGGAGGTCCGCGGGTGGAGATGACACACGCCGGGCCCCTCAGAGCCCGGGGGCCCATCCCGGCAGCGATGACCACTTACAACAGGTTGCACGGCAGCATACGGCATCTCATCAGCTTCCACGCCCACCGGGCGAGGTTGCTGGCCGTGCCGGAACTAACAGTGAGCAGCTGTCGGGAAGGCGACGACCGGGTGGTGAGCTATCGGCCACCGGGAGGGCTTGGGACACACAGGCAACTGTGGGGATGGGACCCCAAGTAGGAACCCCCGGTTGATTCCGATTAAGCCCAATTTCAATTGATCGATTTTGATTAATCCCTTTTTTCATTGATCAATTCTGATTAACCCCTCGGGCGATCAATTGATTCTGATTTTTACGAAAATCGATCAATTGATCTAATTATCAGAATCCATCATCGCATTTTATCATTTGATCATAATATTCTGATACATCAATATATCAGAATATCAGCGCAACTAATACCACACCTTGCACACAACTAGTAAATGCATGTTGAATTCTGGATGGCAGAGTAAGATAGTGATCCCTGTTGGCATGCCCCCCAGTGGCCTCACAAGAGGCCAGCAGGCACATAGCGCCAGAGGGGTTGCAATCCTAGAGGCGCCTAGGTGGGATGCTTTTGGTGACACTCGATCGGCGAGTCAGAAAGAGCTAACCACTTTTCATCACTCTAATCGGCTTCGCCCGCTCGAGGCAGTGAACTCTACTGGACGTGAGGATCCTCAGCCTTTCTCGGGATGGTGTCATATGACACTATTTTGAGTGCTTTACTGATGGAGGGAGCTTTCTGCCTCAAGCCCATTGCCTTGGTTTTCTCTCTCTGCTTGCAGCTCAGCGTCACTTCTGTTGGTGAGGGAGGTCTCTGCAGTGGGAACTGGACGGTGCGCAGCATGTGGTGGGGAGCTCCCCACCACATGCGCTGAATTTTCCTCGAGGTCAACCAGTTTGGCTACTACTACCAGACATGTAACCTCAGGGGCATGTTCACCTATCACCATGACGCCGAGCAGGACGTACGTGCTGGTGGAATGCGCAAGGTGTTTGACCTGACCTCTGTGAAGAAGATAGACCCACTGGAGCTATTAACGCCACGGCGGAGGCCGGACATCACGGTACTCGACTTCGATGGGCACGGGTGACATCTCATCATTGACGTTGTGATTGGATTCCCATGCGCCTCGTCATATATCGTGAGGGCGTCTCGGGTGCCGCTGCATACTGCAGAGCAGCAGACGTGGAGGAGTGGGGGAAGGTCGCGCTGTATGCATGGCGACGTCTCTCCGCACAGGCTGGCGCCGTTTGCGGTATAGAGGCATTTGGGGGTTTGGGTGTACATCTGTACCAGCAAAGAAGTTCCTCGAGGAGTACGCTGGGAGGAGGCAGGACGGGCTTGGCTCGGGGATCATCTCAGCCACGTGGTCTATTCTGCTGACTATCATGTCATATTTAGGGCAGAACGAACATCATGGTCGTCTTGCATGGAGCACAGGCTTTTGGGCTGCAGCAGAGCGTTGGCGGACTTTCCGCAGTGAATATTTCATATGCTACTAGACGAGCTTCAATTGTGAGACAGTTTGAGACGGATCGAGACGGCAATGCTTTGGTTGGACAATTTAGTTAGGAATTTGCACTTTCAAATTGGACTTTCTGGAGACTATCTATTTGTAATAATACCTTTTACTGGAACTTCTCCATCACGCACGCACGGGCGGGAGTGCCCCACGCGCGGATACCACCATCACGCGCACGGAGATGGGAGTGCCCCACGCGCGGATACCACCATCACGTGTGCGGGGGCAATAGTGCCCCACGCGCGGATATCCTACCCTCATCACGCGTGAGGGGGTGGGAGTGTCCCATGCGCAGATACCACCATCACGCGTGGGGGGCAGGAGTGCCCCACGCGCAGATATCGATCGCCATGAATCACCAGAGGAGCTTGAAGGGTGCTTGATTGAAGTGAAGGGGACGGACGTTGATCTCTTACAAGAGAGTTGTGAGACAGCCCAAATTTTTGGCATTTCTCACGTGTTGTGAGCAATTCTGAGTGGTGATCGGTGGGGACGAATACCCCACCCACCCAGACTGTGCTTTCGTGCAGCAGGGATTACAGCCCCCCTCCCCCACGACCCTGCTTTCGTGCACCGGGCGGTACATGCCCTCCCCCGCCCCGACTGTGCTTTCGTGCAGCATTGGATGACTTTCCGCCGTGAATTTTTCGATGCTAGACAGGCTTGAATATATAGGGAGCGAGCCAGACATGAATTGCGTTTATTATGCAGGAGTGTTTTAGTGTAGGGATGATGTTTGGGATTTTTTTGTAGTTAGGGATGATCCGGTAGGGCATTTCAGTTAGGATTAGAATTACTATAGTGAACTCTTCAGACATTCCCTATTGTAATTCTAATTATATGCATTCTAATGCAATTCTCACAGCATAGTACGGAGTATGCGTGAACTGGTGTCATGCCCTCTCCCCTCCCTCCCCCAGCCGGTTTATTCATACCTGTAGACCAGATGACACGGCGGCATGAAACCAAAGTAGAATCCTTTGATTCGCAGAGCTCCGGTTGATACTTTTCGCTGTCACTCCAATATCCCACAGGACTTAAGCTTGAATCTCCAGCATGATTCAACACAGTGTAGAGCACATCTGTTGACCGGTCTCCTTGAGAATCAAGGTCAATTAGTCCAGAGGCTCCCGCGAATGATACTTTTAATATGGCATCCTTCAAGTCTGCACAATCCTTCCAGCATCCACAAACACCATTTGCAACTTTGAACAAAGAAAATCACTGAGCTTGGGCATATGTGATGAACAGTTGTGCGTGTAAGTAGCAGTACTAAGGGTGATAGATTGGAAGCAACGTGATTGATGCCAGCTACACAACTACAGTACCTGCGTGATATTAAGAATTCGCATTTTAAGCATTCAGCGTTTGCATCTAATTATAATTGAGCATGCCTACGTTGCTAGAGTTGGCGTTGAGACTGTTAAGATGGTGCAAATAAGAATGCCTGAAGCGCTGATCGTTGGAAGTAGTGGCAGAATCTGGAAAACTAAGAATCTTCTCCCCAACCTAACGCTAGGTTTGAAAAAATTGAATTCTTACTCTTGCATACGTATGCACTGTACAACTGATGAAAACAACTATACGGCTGCATACTTCCAGAAACTTTAAGAAAATCAAACGTCAAGGAAAGATTGTCTGATTAATGACAATCACGGGAAATTTTGTGCGTGATTGCTCAGACAAACAAAAGGCAACGGATCCAATCATCAGGCTGTTAACAATATCGAAACATTTGCAAATAGAGAGACTTTCACTAACGTTACATAAACTACATAAAGTATTTTATCATATATATATATACACACACACACACACACTGAACGGCACGAGATCGGCCAACAAAAGCCAGCCCACCATCATCCCAGTGGATGTGTGAAGCAAATCAAGAGCAGGGCAGGGCCGTGACAAGATACCACAAACGCATACATATTCCCAACCCAAATGCAAAGCAGCATGGAAAGATGAAACGATGTGACCGATCATCGCCAAACAACTGCTGGTCTCTGGACGGAGTGAGCGGACCCTGCTGGCATGCCCCCCAGTGGCTCCTGGTCGATGGATGGGACCCGTTGGGGCCTTTGCAGGTACTGAGGGTCCAGGTCCGGCCAAAGGTTAGAGTCACTTTCACAGAAAAAGGCTGAAAAACTGCAAAATACACTTAGCGTTTGGGCTCATAAAATGTGAACCGCTATAGGTATTCAAGTTCTGAAAAGTGCGTATTTTTTTTCAGCTCAATTGTAGTTTGATGCAACAATCCCCAAAACCCGAACCGAAATTTTGAAGTCGTGACATCGATCGCAAAACGGTGACGAAAGCGTCACTTTCGTCACCGTTTTGCGATCGATGTCAATGATCCAATTCTTCGATTCGAGTTCTCGGGTTTTTTGCGACGAACTGGAATTGAGCTGAAAAAAAATACGCAATTTTCAGATCGTGAATACCTGTGACGGTTCGCATGCTACGAACCCAAACCCAAACCCTAACTTGTTTTTGGCCGAAAAGTGACGTTTCTGGACCCTCCGTACCTGCAAAGGCCCGTTGGTCCATGGTTATGTCATGAATGCAGTCACACCACACAGCATGGACACCCCATGTCAAATATATATACACACACACAACGTATATATATATATATATACGTATACAGATTATTCAAAGAATGGTCAGCAGTATGTGTTTTTGTGAATGACATTGAATGACAAGAGAAATATACTGCGCAACTTGCTTGCCAAAAGAAAAAGTAGCATTGACCTAACATGTTTATAAATAGCATTCATCTCACAACTGATGTGATTTGAAGTCATATTTTCATGAAACAGGATGAGATGTACCTGCGCCACTCCAGTGAACCTTTTGCTCCACGTACAAAAGATCATGAAGTGCATGAGCTGCAACATAAACTGCGTCATAATATAACGGTGTAAAGAACGGAATTTCCGTAGTAGAATGCACAGTAGCGCATGCATCATATGTTGACAAGTCATTGTCTACGTCATACCGCATCCATACTGGGGCTCCAATGTCATCCACTTCTGGATTGCAGTGATGACCTGAGGATGCATTACTGACGGCAGGCTGCGAGATCCATTTATCTTTAAATGCTAAGAAGGCAGGAGTAGTTTCATTTATCCTCGGAGTTGTGGCAAGAAAACCTTTCATAATGTCGTTCCTTTGACTTTCAGAAAGATATGGTGACATTGATTCCCATGTCCTTGAGCTTGCACTTGACTCACTTCCAATCCAGACATACCCTTCCCCTCCTATTCCAGCAGCGTATGCTTGTTCCATTAAACGACCGACATCATAGCTGTATCCAAAAACCACTATGACCCTCCCACCTGTCTGCCAAAGAGTGCGCACCGTATCAGAAAAGTCATCAGATGAAGGCGTGTACACCAGTGATGCCATAATATTCAGGTTGCGTTGCCCAGCAGCCACAGTAAACTCCGCGATGCCACCGAGCCCATATGCATCACTAGACGAAACACACACACAAGAGGTCCAGTTGTAAAATTTGATCAGATCAGCAATAGCGCGTGCCTGATAGCTATCCGAAGCCACTGTACGCATGAAGTATGGATATTTATCTTTATCTGAAAGCTCGCTTGCTGTACTTGAACCTGAGATTTGCGGCACTGCTTTTGATCTGAGTAAACGCTGGGCAGCGATTGATGCCGATGAACACGCTGCGCCGACCACTACATCAACACTGTCAAGACCATTATCCACTAGCCCCCACACTAGTTCCTCCAGATGTTCTCCATCACATTTTGAATCGACAAAGACAAACCTCAGCTCATGATTAGAGAGGAGCTCTCTGTTGTTTCTGATTTCTTTTATTGCCATGAGTGAGCCAGCCAAGTTCTCAGATCCGCTGCCTGTAGCCTTTCCATTTTTCAAGAAGAGAGGTAGCGCCAGGCCTATCCATAGTTCGCTGTCAGATAGAAATGACATCTGAGAGATACTCATGCAGCCTCCTGCATTCAAAGGCCATCTGCGAGACTTTGTGATGACAAATGTGGTTTCGGCACAAGGCAGCAACATTTCATTTGTGGGTCCACTATATGGGTTAAATTTGTGTAAGAACTTTGCAATTGCGTCCTCCATGAGCTGGCCTGTGTTGAACACGTCTTCACTGAAGTCAAAGAGTACGCTATATCCATCCCCTCCCGAGTAGAGAAAAGAACTTGTAATCTGCAAAACAACAGTATACAGGGTACATAGTCAAGTGGGGCTTTGTTCCTTCAATCGCAGCAATAATGGCAGATAAGAATTTAGGCACAAGAGGGAAAGAACTATGATTTGCTTGTATCACTGTTGTGATGGCGATTTATGCATAGCCGGGAAACGCATGATGATTGTGGATTGGAGTGGCAGTACCTCACATGAACGAACGAGCGAATGAGTGTGTGCACAAAATTTGTAGTGAATCTCTTATGTTTTTGCATCAAAACCTATCAAGGAAGACTCAATTTCAATCATTTTCAAGCGGCTTGGGTGAGATAGATAGAGGCTCAAATATGCGTGTCTGCTATAGTCGTATCCTGGATAGAGCTTCTGAAATGGAATGTGTGTGTGCTCTAGCTATCTCAGAATGCATAATAGTCATAAGGGCAGTAGATGCGTGGGAGACTGGTCATGTATCACCACTTTGTACTGCCTGTCTGGGTCTAGAGGCTCATATTCTTCACTTTGCTTGTTGTAAACCTCAACAAAAACCGTATTTTCCGAAACTTCTTCCAACGAGCCATTGACATTAAATGCATACCGGAGAGCTCCTGTCTGGAGGAAACTGCCAGCATATTTACCGGAATCCCTTTGAATATGCTCGATATGCTTCAAAACCATTTCCTGGAGTAGCTGCTGCAGGTACTTCCCTTGTAAGGTGAAAACAATGGCCGTATCTGAATAGGGCACCACTGACGTCACATCTCCATATGACACAGCGCCCGGAGGCTCAAGATCCGCATTGAAGTCAAGGCTCGCCCTAATTCCCCCACCATTGAAGAAGCTTACATCACATTCCGCACAAGAGGCAAGCAATGACTCTGTTACAAGGCGTCCAATTTGGCAGTCATGTGCCCGGCAACCAGGCCAGGACAATCGATCGTATTGGTGACCCCGATTTCCATGTATAGTCTGTGTCACATGGCCAATAGTTTGATCATATAAGTTGGATATTTCCACAGACATCTCTTCCAGTCTATCCAATAAGACATCATCATGAGGTATTTCATTCGTTAGTGCGAATTCGTGTCCGCCTGCTTCTGTCACCATACCCTGCGAATCAAACAATGCCCATAGGTGGCCAAGTGTTTGCCCATAGCGTCCGCCATATTCGATCCATAATGCCTTGCGGCCTGTGTAGTTTTCGATTGTCTTTAAATACGGCTCTGAAGATGACTCTGCGCCATCCCGACGTTGATCCATGATGAGTAAATCGATATCTGGGATTGTCTCAACAACTGCTGCTATATCTTCAACTTCCCCAGCCTTGGGTCCACACAGGAGTATTATCATGTTGCAATCAGGATGCGATTGCTTTAACTTGAACGTGACAGATTGTATTTCATATTGGGCACCTCGTCTGTTAGGGTTGACTACAATAGCATGCGACTCTGGCAAAACAGTTTGCAAGTCAGCGCGTACAACACCTAGAAATCCAACTTGACGCCCATTGACTTCTTTAACTACATACTGTTTCAGACGTGTTATGGATGATAACACGGTTGACTGGGTCCAGTCTACATTCGAGAGAACCAGACTGACTGAAGGATCCAAATATTTATCCATATTGCCCAACAGCTTTCCTCCCTCATTTAGCTCATTGATTCCAGGTACATACACATCAACAGGCATGTAGGACATAACTTCTGCATCTGCACTGCCGTTGAAGTAGGAAAAGAAGTGTGTGCCTATCACAGCTTGTCCAAGGTCAACAACAACGACAGGCTCATCGGTGATAGAGGAGTCAGGTGATTTGAGTCCATGAATATATCCTGCCCGTCGATGCGCTCCTCCGACACACGAACTGGCTTCTTCTCTCAGCTTGTCCATGCTGCACATGCTGCCATACGTATTGACGGGTAAGAGATGACTTCTTATATCTGAGGAGTAGATAAGCGATAGATTGAAAGGAGCCTGTCGTTATCAAAAGTGAACAGTTTGCTGTTAGTCTGTGGCTTTGAGAAGATCGTTTACTTAGCCTTGTTTAAATAGCCTTGAACATAATTATGCTTTATTTGTAACACAAAGATGCTTTGGTAGCTTCAAAAGGAATCTGCACTTGAAAATGAGAGACAAACATTATTGTTACTATTTTGTGAAACGATTTTGTTGGACTCTTTTAGCTTTCAATGTTGTGTCGGATGTACAGGATAAGTGTCAATTCATAGGAAACTAAGAATGATACGATATAACACAATTTGCAACGTAAGTGCTGTATGTACCAGATGTGTCCAAAATTTAAAAAACACTTTGAACATTCTGAAATCATCTGCTAAGCTTTAATAATACTCACTGTCCCAGTGCTCTTGCCGGAAGGAAATATAAATAACATCAACAAAAAGGTATATATAGCATCCCAAGCAAGTTACCATCAAGTCTAAGAAAATTGCTCAGTCTCATGATGCACTCAGCCCTGGAAGCCTGAGACCAACGCCGCATGTAGGACCATCGCCGCCTCAGTTTCATCAGCCTGACCCTGGCCGTCGCCGCAGATTATCAGCCTTCGGACCACCTGGCTGCTCACGTCTCCAAGGTTGCCATTTTAAGTGCATGATAATAGATTTCCACACTATGACCCCGAGCTCAGACTACTAAGGTTCAGTACCCGCAGCCACTGAGCTCAATTGATACATGCCACAAGACACACTCCACAGCCCACGGCAAAATTCCTGTCCACTGAGGCTCCCGAAGTGGCCGGCCATAGGAAGGACCACGAATGGTTCTTTGTGCGACTAAACGTCTCACTCATGCACTGTTGGCATCCTGGATACCTCCAGGTGCCGTCGTGGCACCGTTGGTCCTTTGAAGACTGGTCCGACCTCGGGTAGTCCCGCTCTGCCGTATGATTAAACTGCCTTTCCCTCAAGTTTCTGCAATGAACGGCGAGTCGCCTATTTTTTCCTTCATCCAAATCACCTCAAAAGCCCCGCCTTTGAAGGTTTTCCTCCTCAAAAGATCTTGCTGCGCCAATGGAACTTGATATGTGGAGCAACTTGCCAATGGTTACAAAGTGCGACCCTCAAGCAGACAAGCACTATACCCCTCTGCCATCCATCTGAAGAGTTACAATGCGTTCTGCGGTGCCTTGACAGTGTATGCTTTCTTGTTTAGCACGCAAGCAAGATTTACAGTATGCTAGTGTTCACATCGTCGCATCAAAATTAACTGTGGCATCACACGTCGAGCATCGATCCTAATGTTAGGTTTTCTCGTCGCCATCACCGCTTATCGAGTCTAAGCGCGGCACTGTCCATGTCCTTACAAGCATTGTCGGGGACGGAGTATCGTTATTTTCTACGTTTGCACAATACCTCAATAGACCTCCACTGGTGGGACTGCCTCGCAAACGATCTTGGCTATCCGCAGTTTCATTGTTATGCATTGTAATTCAAGTTGGCGTGGTTGTTGACATAATGCCTGGTGCATTATAATAACAACCAATATAATTGACCTGGGTATGACTCACCGTTGATGCTACCGCCTTCGTAACAGTCTCAGTAACGGCCTTTGCATTAACGACGCAGGATAATCTTCCGTGTCCGGAAACTGTTGCCGCTTTCGCTGGAGGAGCTTTTACGATGAACCTACCATCGGTCTCGGCGGAGTCGCAGGCCGTTAAAGTCACACTCCAAATGCAATGGAAAAGCGCAAAGCATTTCCAAATTTCCATCTCCAAAGGTCGAGTATTGAGCTCCTGAGAGGCGGCACAATGCTGCACTTTGAGGGAAATACGGTGTACCCGTGCAACAAAGGTCCCACCCTCGCCTGGAAAGAAACAATATTTGCTTCAGCAATCGAATGTTCATCACTGACTATGACTGTTCCTTCATGCTCCTTGCCCTACAGTATCTATGACCGTCTGTCTGTCTACGGCATTTAAGCCGTCACTGCAAGATTAAGGGTAGGGTGCCATGCCATGCCATGCCAGAAGGTTTCAAACCATTTTTCTGGAATTAAATTTCATAACAAAATCCATATTTAACCGATACACAGAGTAACTAACTTTCAAAAAATCTTAGAGGCGAATTTTGCAACATGACCCCCTATTTTTATTGGTTAGGATCCAAGAATGGTGAGTCAACGTGATATTACGAGAAATATTTTTTATAAAATCAAATAGTGATAATTTAGTATATGCAATCGATACATAAATTCTAAAAATAAATCTACGTGATAACTTTGTCTGAGGTTTTTTTTATACCACGTTAACTCACCATTCTTGGATCCTAGCTAGACTTGATTTCAAAATTTTGAAAAGTTTTGAGACTCAAAATTTTGACTCAAAATTTTGCAAAATTTTTGCCCCCCCCAAATACCAATATTTTGAGTTTATTTTGCGGTTCTGGCAAGTTCAGGGTTTTAGGCCTTTGGCGAGCATCCAGCGTCCAGAAAAGCTTTCCGTCGTTTACGGTTTACCTAAATCCAGGACGCTAGCCGCCTTGCTGTGCTGCTCACTGCCTCTTACGTAGGTTGTATTTGCAACCTCTTCTTTGGCTCACTTCGTTCTCAACGAACATGGATTTTAGCATCAATGTACACGCAATTTTCACAGTCTTACAAACGCTTTTGATATGTTATCTCGTCGTTTTCAACGTCATCCCTTTGTTTCGATGATTGAATCTGCAATTGTAGATGAGGACGGTGAGATGCCAGAACCGGACCAGGAGGAGATTCAGGAGGAGGAGATTCAAGAGGATGAAGAAGCCCTCCTCCGCGATACCCGTGCTGCGATGCATGACTCTTTCACGGGTGTGCCTGACCTGAATTTCGAACCTGAAGATCAATAGAGATATCGTATGCCTCTTACATGGGTTTGCCGATGCCTTAAATTTTGCTGGACTTCGGGTTTAGGCTTAGTTATTATGGGCTCTGGCTAGCCCCTAGCCTGACCCTGCTTCCGTATGTGTCCGTGACATCCTAGCACCTGCACTGTACAGTAGTATGTCACAACTATGGACACGCCCAACCCCGAGGTCGGGGGGGGAGACCCCTTCGCAGCCCCCTGGCAGGGTCTACCCCCGCTGTCCCTGCTTCGCCGCACCACTGTCGCCCCCCAAGCCGATCACACCCACGTTCACACTCAGTTATCACCGCGTTCCCCCACCCGGCAGCACCTGTCTCCCCCAGTCGATTAACCCCACTCCGCCCAACTAGTTATACTCGCTATGACGGTTACACCCGTTATGCCAGCTATACCCGTTGCACCCGTTCACCCGTTCACCCATTATTTCACACCCAGTCACGCCATCGTCCCGTTTTCATACTCAGATACCTCCAGCGAAAGGGCCTCAGCCCCCGCCGTCTCAGCCCCGCTACACCCCTGTCACCCCTCCGGACAGATCACACCCACGTTCACAATCAGTTATTCCCGTTTTCCCCCACCATGCAGCAACAGTTTTCCCCCAATCGGCTCACCCCACCTCGCCCGACCAGTTATACCCATCACACCGGTTATACCAATTATAAACGCAACAGCCTCAGAGCAAATCTCACAGGCCCATTCCCCCTTCGCGAGGCGAAATTCCGTGAAACCCGCAACCAGCGTGGCGCCCCTCAGACAACCCCGCCCTCACAATCAGTTATTCGCCCGATGACGCCCGTCACACATCCAAATTATACCCAGAACCCGCCAACGCGGTACAGTACGACGCGTCACGACAACAACACCCTCGCACAACAGCTTCGGACGCCACCCATGACGTATCAGCCGTTACCCCGACCTAAAACACATCAGTCAGTTATTCGGCAGCACGACTGCCACGTCACCGCGTACGACAACAACGCCAAACTCTAGTTGCATTTGCTCAGACATTTTCTTGTTCTACAAAATGCTTTCTCTCTGACGAACTGCTCCCACTCGTACGTGCTGGGCGACAGTCCACCGGGTCCGCCGGGCCAGGCTTAGCCCATCCACGGCCTCGTGGAGATCAAGGAACGTCACAGGCACCACAGCATTTCATCCGCGCCACGTGGGCTGAATCGCCGGCCCGCCGCACCGGACCAACGCTGACACCTGCAACACCATCAAGTACAACGCGAAGCGCCGCGCCGCGCCCCAAGCGCGGAAGCTCACGGCAACCCGATACTGACGCTCCACATCTGACATCACGTCACGGCAGCGGCTAGCGCCACACTATGGTATCCCAAGAGTCATCAACGGGATGTAGCATTTGGCGACAGTTCAAATGAGGAAACAGATCGCTGATTGGGGAAGGCGAAACATCGCGAACCGAAAGGACACAAAGTGCCCAGCTACGGCTGTAGGAAAGAAGCCTTTTAGGAAGAATAGAGAGGATTTTCGAACATTCTGCAGACAGCTCTGAACCTTTCAAAATCATCTTGGCCTTGCGTAAATTTGTATTGAATATATTTTTCCTCGCTGAATTCACAGCGACGTTGCAAATCCCCACGCACTCAGCGCCAGTTTGAATCAGTCAGGGACAGCGCGTCCGATACGAGCTCCACACGTAACGCATAGCCCGAACTCAGCGACCCCGAATCCGCAACCCCGCTCGCGCAGCCATACCGGTTAGGCGTAGATTCACACTCGCATAAAGGAAGGCGAATCCGCAACGTTAAAGGTCGCAGCTCCGCGCAGTTGAGGTAAGCCCGAGACGCCGTGTGTCAGGTGAACGTTTTCCGTGTTTTCTCGCAAAGAACGCACAACCGTGCAGGGACCCGCTATGCACCCAAGGAGCCGGGAACACCTATGAATTCACCTCACGACGACAAACAGGCGCGCAAAAGTGTACCCTGAATTCATGCGTGCGTGCGTGCGTTTGCGGTATGTGTGCGTGCCGCAGCTCAGCCTTCGCTCCACTCACTAACGCCGCTGCTGCTGTCTTCTCCGTATCCGCGCGAAGACATCGTCTTCGCCTTTTACGACTGCTTTTCTTTACCAAGTTTTCGAGGGAATTCTCAGGTGAGGCGCGATAGTTCGCACTCCCATGAATTCCCATCCTGAGAGTGTTGAGCTGGTGCGCGGCGACGCTGAGACGGCCTGCGGCTCTCCGTTTTAAAAACCTGAATTCAGCACAAGCTCGGAAAGCCAGTGTGCCCGGTTAAGCTCAGCCACTTCCTACGACGTCACAGTTCAACACTTTTGGCGACTTTCCAGACTCCAAAGAGGCAACTATTCCTTTTGCCGGACCTCGTTTTGACCGTTTTCAAGTGTGCATTCACGCGCGTTCCGGCTGTATGACTGCCGAGTGGATTCACCACACTCCATCTCTGCCGGAGCAACATGAATTCTCGAACTTTTTCTAACTGTGTGTTTTCGCTGTGTGGCCCGAGCCGACCCGTGAATTCAGCGCTGACTGCCGCTACCCGCTTTGGGCATTCCCACGCGGGCTGGTTGGCCCAACTCGGGGGCTGTATTCAACCGTTTCAGCCAGCCCGCGCGAGCTGTGAATTTAGTCTCTGCTGACCACTAGACCTTGGTATCCTTTTTGGAAGTCGAGCCCAGCAGTCCGTTTGGCCTTCTTTGCTTGTTTCTCGAGCCTGAGTTGCCCCTGTTCTGCTTTCCCCTTTGAAGACTCACCTCTGACCGGGCACCTTTTCGTCGTGTTGCCCATCAGAGCCTTTTTGGGAATGCACACACACAGCCTCGAGCTCGTTTGAAATTCCCAAAACAAAGCCTTTCCATGATTCTGCAGTTTCCTGAACCTTTTACGTTCCATTGATTTTGAAAGTCCTCTCTGAGCTGTCCGCTGTCTCCGCCCCGTCTCACGCGCGCGTTGGCCCAGCCGGTCACCAAAGGGTGTCCACTCCACGCGCAGCCTCTGCGTTGCATGACCAAACAGCGCCGCATCGACGAATCGTTTCGTCGCCTCTGTCGTGGGCAAACCCCTGCACCCTGCTGGAGCGAGTGCATCATTTGCCTGGCTGCTGTCCCCGTGTGGCAACAAGACGCGTCACTCGCCCTGCGGTGTGATTGTCTCAAGGAACGACGCGTTTGTCACTCGCGCTGCCTTGCCATCTGGCTGCTGCACAACGAGTCGTGCCCACTCTGCCGACGTCCCTCGCGACTCCGCCAGACCCGCATCGAGGAATTCTTCACCCGTCGCCCCGTGACCTGGTCAATACAGGACTTTTGACACCCTGAAACCGACCGTTTCGCTGCCGTTTGACCACGAGATTGGAAATCAACTTTTGAAAAATTTCAAGAAATTAATATGAAAATTTTCAGATTTCAAATTTCAAATTTCAGATTTTCTCATTCTGGCCGTCGCCCGATTTGCTTGACTCGCTGCTGTGCGCCTGCCGCCTGAAATGTACGCATCGCCAGAAAAACGCGCACCGCCTGAAGTGTGCGCATCGCATGAAATATGCGCATCGCCTGAAAGGTGCGCATCGCATGAAACGCGCGCATCGCCTGAAATGTGCGCATCGCCTGAAAGGTGCGCACCGCCTGAAATGTGCGCGTCGCCTGAAATGTGCGCATCGCCTGAAAGGTGCGCATCGCATAAAACGCGCGCATCGCCTGAAATGTGCGTATCGCCTGAAAGGTGCGCACCGCCTGAAATGTGCGCGTCGCATGAAACGCGCGCATCGCCTGAAATGTGCGTATCGCCTGAAAGGTGCGCACCGCCTGAAAGGTGCGCATCGCATGAAACGCGCGCATCGCCTGAAATGTGCGTATCGCCTGAAAGGTGCGCACCACCTGAAATGTGCGCGTCGCCTGAAATGTGCGCATCGACTGAAAGGCGCACAGCGCATGAAATGTGCGCATCACCTGACATGGGCGCATCGCCTGAAATGTGCGCCTCGCCCTGCATTCGCCCTTCACCCCGCGAATTGGGCAATTCAAGATTTTTTGACATCCCTGTGGCAGCAGTGACGCGCCACGTCAGCAGGACCGTTCCCGCCTTGCCTCACAACTCACCTTGCTTCCCCCTCCCATGCCGGCCTCGTGCAGTGGCCAGCAGCGCATGCCACGTCCAGTGGAGCGCAACCACTCCTGAAGATTTCAGGCTACGACCGCGTGCAGTGGTCAGATCGCGTGCAGTGGTCAGAACAGCCTTCCTCTTCCCATGCCGGCCTCGTGCAGTGGCCAGCAGCGCATACCACGTGCAGTGGAGCGCAACCACTCCTGAAGATTTCAGGCTACGACCGCGTGCAGTGGTCAGATCGCGTGCAGTGGTCAGAACAGCCTTCCTCTTCCCATGCCGGCCTCGTGCAGTGGCCAGCAGCGCATACCACGTGCAGTGGAGCGCAACCACTCCTGAAGATTTCAGGCTACGACCGCGTGCAGTGGTCAGATCGCGTGCAGTGGTCAGAACAGCCTTCCTCTTCCCATGCCGGCCTCGTGCAGTGGCCAGCAGCGCATACCACGTGCAGTGGAGCGCAACCACTCCTGAAGATTTCAGGCCATGACCGCGTGCAGTGGTCAGATCACGTGCAGTGGTCAGCAACAGCGTGCCACGTCCAGTGGAACGCAACCACTCCTGAACATTTCAGGATCTTAATTGGTGACGGCAGCCAACCCCAAAAACCACGTGACAAGTGGTACTGCCGTTCCACACGCCCCGGCTTAAGGGGTGAGGTCTGCGGGTGCAGGCGTCAAACCATCAACATGTCCGCCAAACCAAAATCATTACCAGTCGTCACCAAGGCAAACATGTCCAACGGCGACTTCACCAATCTGGCCCACGAGCTCAGCGCCTTCGTCAGCAACCTCGTGTTCGAAAAGAACGCGAGCCGCGACGATGAGCTCACGCGCGCCGAGATCAACAAACTCAAGGGCAAGCTGTTCGGCTCCTTGCCCGCAATCTTCAACAGCACGGAGGCCGCCACCCGCGTCATCAGTCGGTTCGTGCTGACGCCCAACAGCGAGAACAAGACGCTGCCCCAGCTGATTTTGGAGGAGACCGAGTCGTACCCGCCACAGACTGGATACATGTGCGAGCCAATTACGTTTCCCCGAGAAGACCACTTCCAGGTGCTGACCGGCCAGGACATCGATTGGGACGCCGCGTGGCGCGTGCTCTTCTTCCTGCTTAGGCTGAAGTGCGCCGACCTGTCAGCCGAGGCCGCCCAAGACGAGATCAAAAACTTGAAGATGTTGGCTGGCGAGGACCCGAACGCACTCAGGGACCGCCTGGTGGGGCTCGTGGAGCGAGTCAACTTGCCCCACGATTCCACGTCAAAGGTAATCAGCCTGCAGACGGCCGGTCTGTTTATGCTTCAAGCCCTGCCCGAGCACCTCGCGGGCATCGTCCGAGAGCGGTTCAGCAAGGCCATGAACGTGACCGACGAGTACACACTCACCGAGGTGACCGAGGTGGCACAAGACGTGCACACCAGGCTGAAGAGTATGGAAACGAAGATCATGAAGGCGAACCTCGAGCAGGAGAACCTGATCCAGTACGTGGGGGCCTACGCGGAGGGACCCACCAAGTCCACGCTGGCCGACATGCTGATCACCGGCCAGCGCAAGCACAACCTCGGGCTGCCTTCCCAGCCATTGATTACCCCACGCACCTCCACCACCCGGAGCGCCAGCCCGCGCCGCCGCTTGCCGGCTCCGCGAGCCGCAGATAGCAACTTCGACCCGGCCGGGCTAAACAACGCCGGACGGAAGCTTCTGAGTCAGATCACGCGACAGGCACCTACCTCCTCCTTCAACGCTGAGCCCGCAGCAGTCAACCCCCGCGCCACGAGCAACGTGTGCAGCGAGAACCTTGGCGGGCCCAATGGCGACTGCACCTTCTGCCATAAGCCTCTGCACCTCTTCCACAGCCCCACGCTGCCCTGCCACATCAGCGGCAAGACCACCTTGTACGACTCATGGGTCAACCAAGGGAAGATGCCTGCCGCACTACGACCCCTGATGAACATGCTGATCGTGAATCATGACCGCGTCGCCAAGGGCCAGAAGCCGCTGACCAAGGTGGAATTTGACCAGCAGTTCGGCAGCAGCAGCGGCAACCTCAACTCCTCCAACCACGCCGTCCCCGCCGGCAACGAACCCCCGAGCCAAGCACCATCCTACGACTACCACAGCGTGCCGCCCCCCACGCGACACTCTCACCACGTTGGGCAGCAAAGCACCCGCCGTGCCGATGCCACGCCCACCGACGCAGCGCCAACCGACACCATCATCCACTACCACTCATACGCGGCCATCGTGGAGCACGGCAACCCCTTCCTCAGGGGCGCGAGCAACCCCACCACCAACACCCATCCTGTTCCCCGCGACGAGGAGGTGGCACAGTCACCCGGTCACCACGATGCCCCCGGCAGTCCCCTGCGCTCACCCAGAAGGCCCGGCCCAGACAGCCCTCCATATTCCCCTACCAGCCCCACGCCAACCCACTGCTGGTACTCCCCGGCCAGCCCTGCGCCCAACGAAATCCCCGAGCAATACCCCGACCGATACCCCGAGGATTACCCCACTGGTCCCAAAAGCCCGTCTCCATCACCCGACAGCCCCGTCATCACACGGCACCTGGTGACCCGAGCCCCTGACAGCCCTCCACCCTCACCTCGCCACGACGACGTCGTTTCCTACGCAATGTCGCCACCCACCTTGACGCGGGAGCAGCGGGTGGCGCGTGAGGAATCGGCCATGTCCAACGCCCTCGTCCGCCACGTGCCCGACGGCAACGCGCCCGTCAACACGTTCGACATTGCTTACGCCGTCATCCGCTTCGAGTGGGCTGAATACCCCACGGGACCCAACGGCAAGCCCATGAGGATAGGCAACACCCGAGTGTGCTGTCGTGACCATGCCCATGACCAATATGGTCTCCCAACATGCTGCATGGCGCACCGTAAAAACCCCGAGAATTGGCAGCCACCCCGCAGCGTCATCGACCTCGTGACCAGCGACGACGACGTCGGCAGCGACACCGAAGGGTACGACGAGAGTCACGAGTATCATGAGGGCACAGCCGACAACAACGCACCATCGGCACCCACACCACCCGTCGAAGTGATACTGCATCCCCTCCACCACCACTCATACATGGCTCGCAGCATGGTCAACCACCGGCATATCCCTGCTTCCTTCCGCCGCACAGGCAGCACGCCGATACCCACTCCGGCCGCCCCCGTCGCCGTAAGAGGCAGAGAGGAAGAGATCGCCAATCCACCCTCCGCCACCCCTGCAATGGTGTTGATGAAGACCAACGACTGGCTCGAGGAGGACCACGGCGAACCCCCTCAGAGCCTCTCCGCGGCCTTGTCCACCACCACAGCCAATCACCAGCAAGTTCCCCCAGCAGAACTGCATCGCCTTACCAGCAAGGCATTCGAGGAGATGAACCCCGACATGACCGATTGGTTCAGGCGCACGGCCGTCTGTTACACCCTGTGCAACGACGACCCGAAGAAATCCATCCTGGTCATGAGCCAACGGACAGGGCAATACTTAACCCTGTCTGTCATGATCGTGGACACCGGATCCATGCTGTTCGTCATGAACAAGGTGCACCAGGAAATGCTGGGCCTCAAGGTGCATTCCAGCATGGCCATTGTGGACACCAGCATGGGCAGCGGGGGGACACAGCAGCACCGCCAGTGGGGCAAGGGCGAGCTGATGCTCGTCATCGCCCCCGGCACCTCCAACGAAATGGTGCTGGCCGACGTGACCGGCATCAGCCCCTCAGCTCACGTGAACTTCGACGTCTTGCTATCCGTAGACATTCTGCACGCCATGTCCGCAGGGGTGCTGCCCGCCACACCCGAGCGCGGTGCAGCTCTGGCCTACCACCCCCATAACCAACGAGGCGACTTCGTGCACAAGGCCTACCTGCCCCTCAAGGTGTTCAAGGACCACAACACCGCACCGAGGCCGTCAGCACAATTCGGGGGGGGGGGCAGAATGGACGGCCCACCTGAACGACTTGGCAGCTGCCCACACCAACCCACGCCGGTCGTCAACGACGCCCCGCCGCACCGGCTGTTTCCAGCCGGCCCTCGCAATGCTCATTGTATTCCTCCTTCTGGCCGCCTGTATCAACCCCGCTCAGGCCCACAACGAGGAGCCGGACCACTATGGCAGCCCCTACTTCAGCTTAGCCGCCACCCTGCTGACCATCATCAGCCTTGGCTGCGCGGTCGCCGCCAGCATGGCAGCCGTCATACAGTGGCGCGGACACCAGCAACGCGACCCCGATGCCTGGCCGTTTGCCCATTTCAGAATCAGCCCACCATTCCAACCCTCCACGCTGTTCTCCCTCGCACCCTGGCACAGGAAACCCCAAGCATCCGCATGTCAGTTCTGCAACAGCGGAACTTGCCGAGGCGCCAACAAACCCCATGCGTGTCACCTCGGTGGCGGCACCGGACTTTACGCCCGGTGGGTCCGCGACGGCAAGGTCCCCTCCCACCTGATGCCGCTCCTCGTGCTCGTCGTCAACACCGGGAGGGTCACCAGCGGTCAGGCACCTCTGACGCACGTGGCCTTCCGACAGCAATGTGGGCCAGCCCCCCCCAGCAGCGAGACCCCTGAAACACCCAATCCTTCCAGCACAAACTCCCCCAACCCAGAGACCGTCCCAAACCCCACGAGCGCCAGTACCCCACCACCCGCTGACATCGTCAGCGGACCCCTCACCAGCAAGGTTTGCGAGTTCTGCGAGCAGCCCATGGAAAAATACCACCACCCCCCACTACCACTAGAACAAGGTTTTTGCTTAAGTTTGCTTAAGTTTGCTTAAGTTTTCTTAAGTTTGCTTAAGTCGGTATAAATCGGTAGAATTATACACCCGATGACATAGGAATGTCACCAAGCCCGCTTCAGGATGCCCCAGGGTTCACGCGAGAGCCCCAGAATGACTGGCGCGATGCCAGGAGATATGACTCGAAGAGGCTGGGTTTGTAAAAGGCCAAAGATTTGTCTTGCAGTCGACGATGAGTAATTATACACACTGAATCAGTCGAGGTATAAAAGGTTGTGGCAACCTGATTCGCGAAGGCTCGCGTGCACTATAAATATGTCAGGGAATGTCGTGAATGGGGAAAGCCTGTCAGTGGTGTAGTCCAATCAAAATCGCGATCGTCATCATACCCACGCATGTGACATATATACTTTAAAATAATAAATACTTGGAACACTCGATTTCAAATCAGGCGAGGGTTTAAACTGCGGCGGGCGGGGCTTATTCGTTCTTTCGAAAGAGAAGGTTTTTTGACCACCTTCCCTTTCCGCCCTTGTAGTAATTTTGAAGTTTGAATATATAATAAACATGGCGTCTTCTCCTCCCGCACGTACGTCTGGTAGCCATCGCGCAGCAAGACTCCTTGCTGCGGCGGGACGCTCCAACGGCGGGAACGGGGGAGATCCACCGGTGCGAGCTTCAGTTTAAATTTTGTGAAACATCATGGTCTTAGACCGTCGTTTTTCGTTGGCCGTGTTTTGCGTATGTTCCCCCCCCCCACGCACACAGCCGGGTTATCGGGTGTGCAGGCTGTGGGGCAAGCTGCCCAAGCCGGTGCAGCAGCCGCGTTGGACCTGAATAAGGACGTCAACGAGGAGCCCGCGGGTGAAGAAGGCGGCGCTCCTGAAGAGCCTGCAGAACCGACGGTGAGTTTTCTGTGGCTTTATGCTTTGCTTTATGAACCTGCTTGCTTATCTTAAAATACGGTCCGCCGTCGGAGAGGGATGGTATTCTGCTCGGGAGGTAACGCTGCATGACGGAAAAATATTGGTCTTTTTCCTCGACGAGGTGCCGGTGGGTCGGGAGCGGCGTGCGCGTGGCCTGATTCAAGGCTCGCTGCGCGCCCCCTGTACCCGTGGCTACTCGTCATCATTGCATTTTCGGTCGGGGTAGGTGAGGATCCCAGCCGGTGGGTTAGGAGAGGCGTGCGCGTGTCCTTGTTATTCAAGGCTCGAGGCGCGCCCCCGGACCCGTGGCTCGGTTGAAACGGGGTGTGGTAGCTGGAATTTTTGAGGTTGTTTCGGGTTGGTGCGGCAGACCGTGGGCGTAAATGGGTAGGGCACACCGAATATCTAAGGTGCGGTGTGAGGACAAATCCTCTGACACGCGACCATAACAAGGGGGTGTGGCCGGTAGCATGTATGTGTGTGTGTTTTGGGTTGGTGCGGCAGACCGTGGGCGTAAATGGGTAGGGCACATTGAATACGAATGGTGCGGTGTGAGGACAACTCCTCTGACACGCGACCATATTAAGGGGGTGTGGCCGGTAGGATGTACGTGTTTGTTTTGGGTCGGTGCGGTGGAGCGTGGGCGCATGTGGGTTGGGCACACGGAATACAGTTGCGTTATGAACCTGCTTGCTTATCTTAAAATACGGTCCGCCGTCGGAGAGGGATGGTATTCTGCTCGGGAGGTAACGCTGCATGACGGAAAGATATTAGGCTTTTTCCTCGACGAGGTGCCGGTGGGTCGGGAGCGGCGTGCGCGTGGCCTGATTCAAGGCTCGCTGCGCGCCCCCTGTACCCGTGGCTACTCGTCATCATTGCATTTTCGGTCGGGGTAGCTCAGGATCCCAGCCGGTGGGTTAGGAGAGGCGTGCGCGTGTCCTTGTTATTCAAGGCTCGAGGCGCGCCCCCGGACCCGTGGCTCGGTTGAAACGGGGTGTGGTAGCTGGAATTTCTGAGGTTGTTTCGGGTTGGTGCGGCAGACCGTGGGCGCATGTGGGTAGGGCACACCGAATATCCATGGTGCGGTGTGAGGACAAATCCTCTGACACGCGACCATAACAAGGGGGTGTGGCCGGTAGCATGTACGTGTGTGTGTTTTGGGTTGGTGCGGCAGACCGTGGGCGTAAATGGGTAGGGCACATTGAATACGAATGGTGCGGTGTGAGGACAACTCCTCTGACACGCGACCATATTAAGGGGGTGTGGCCGGTAGGATGTATGTGTTTGTTTTGGGTCGGTGCGGTGGAGCGTGGGCGCATGTGGGTTGGGCACATTGAATATATATGGTGCGGTGTGAGGACAACTCCTCTGACACGCGACCATATTAAGGGCTGTGGCCGGTAGGGTGTATGTGTTTCGGGTCGGTACGCGGTGGACCGTGAACATGTGGGTTGGAGCACTGCCGAATATCTATGGTGCGGTGTGGACTGCGGCTCACTGACACGCGACCATAACAAGGGGTGTGCAGTAGCATGTATGTGTTTGTTTTGGGTCAGTGCGGTGGACCGTGTGGCGCATGTGGGTTGGGCACACGGAATATATATGGTGCGGTGTGAGGACGGCCTCTCTGACACGCGACCAGGGGTGTGTGGCCGGTGAGATGTGTTTGTTTCGAGGTCGGTGCGGTGGACCGTGGCGCATGGGTTGGGCACACCGAATATCTATGGTGCGGTGTGAGGACAGCTCGACACGCGACCATATCAAGGGTGTGGCCGGTAGGATGTAGATGTGTGTTTGTTTTGGGCTGGTTACCGCCGTTGGACCGTGGGCGCATGTGGGTTGGGCACACCGAATATCTATGGTGCGGTGGCGAGGACAGCTCGCTCTGGCACCAACCATATTAAAGGGGGTGGCCGGTAGGATGTGTTTGTTTCGGGTGGGTGCGGTGGACCGTGGGCGCATGTGGGTTGGGCACACCGAATATCTATGGTGCGGTGTGAGGACAAATCCTCTGACACGCGACCATAACAAGGGGGTGTGGCCGGTAGCATGTATGTGTGTGTGTTTCGGGTGGGTGCGGTGGACCGTGGGCGCATGTGGGTTGGGCACACCGAATATATATGGTGCGGTGTGAGGACAACTCCTCTGACACGCGACCATATTAAGGGGGTGTGGCCGGTAGGATGTATGTGTTTGTTTCGGGTCGGTGCGGTGGACCGTGGGCGCATGTGGGTTGGGCACACCGAATATCTATGGTGCGGTGTGTCTGAGGACAACTCCTCTGACACGCGACCATAACAAGGGGTGTGACCGGTAGGATGTATGTGGTTGTGTCGAGTTGGTGCGGTGGACCGTGGGCGCATGTGGGTAGGGCACACGGGATATATTTGGTGTGGTGTGAGGACAGCTCCTCTGACACGCGACCATATTCAGGGGGTGTGGCCGGTAGGAGGTATGTGGTTGTTTCGGGCCGGTGCGGCGGACCGTGGGCGCATGTGGGTTGTGGCGTGTCGTATGTGTGTAACATCATTAAACATAATACTAGGTCTGATAGAGGAGGGCGGTTGCTGCACCTTTTGCAAGACCAAGAAACGCAAAACCCGCAGCCGTAACAACAAGTCCAAGCGTCTTAAGAAAAAAATAGTGAAGTTGAAAAGGGCACATAGTGCACTTGAAGCTTCTGTCGAGGAGGAGAAACCCCTTCCACAAGCACCGCTTCCCATATTCGTGGGTGGTTGCTCGGAGTACTACTCCCAGCTCACGTCCGTGAACAGTCGTCACCCACGCACAACCGCCTGGCGTTACGGCCCAGATGTCGCGCGCACTCTGGCGCAGAACTTCAACTTGGGTGAAGTCTCCTACAATATGGTCACGTTCTCAAATCCTTTAGGTCCGGCGAAAAAGTGCGACGGCGGTTTCGCGTCAACCAGAGTCGGTTGCACCCTCAACGGCACAGTTCCTTTGGTGTACAAAGAGTTCAGTCTAAAGCACTGGCCAAGCGCGTCAACCCGCTTTTCCGAGTTTGCTCGGGAACTATACATGACGACCCTCGCCGCGAATTCAGCTCCGCAGTACGTGTCGCCCATACTCCACTTCGGTTTGCGGCAGCTTGGCGAACGAGAACGTCCCGCATGTGCACCGTTCTTACTTTCCATGGACCACGGCATCTCCCTGGACGCCTTCCTGGCACAACCGCCCGTGGCCGTTACCATGACCTTCAAGAGAGACCTGTGCGCCAGAATCTTGACAGGCTTTGCTGCGCTGCATAAAGCCGGTATCTCCCACGGGGACGTCCGGGCAACAAACATGGTGCTTTCCCCGACGAGGCCCGACAGCTTGGTCATCATCGACTTCGGGCTATCAAGGCGGCAGCATAAGGAAGGGCTGCCTGAAGATCACTACCGAAGGCACCGATGGACCTCCGGAACGCCTGACGATGCACATCAGAAGCCTGGATCAGTGTATGCGCCGGAGTACAGTAATGGAGGACCGACACCTGCAACCGACATGTGGGCGATTGCCCCGATCCTCGTGCGCATCTTGATTCGAGATTCACGTGACGCCCTTAAGAGAGTTAATGATGATGCCACCAACGCGACTGTGCATGACATCCTGGGGAAGCGGTCAATCAATACCTATGTCAGCCGTGCAATCTGGAACCCAGTTATGGATTGCGTGCACCGCGAGCCCGCGAAACGGCCAACCGCCGCTAGCCTTGCCCGTCTTTTTGTGGCCTCCGAGGCGGCTACCGATGGCAAGTTAGTGCTGTCTGGGAAACCAAAAAGCGCCTATGGATGCTAACCTAGGAGGTAGGTTCGTCGCCGATGTCCTCGTATAGGGTATTGGATGATGTTCATATGTTCCCGCCTGATGCCTGCATTGCGTCTGCAAAAGCTGCCTTCCTGGCATGCGATAAATCACAGCGATCCAGCCAGTTGGATGGAGATGGTTGGTTTTTTTACTTCTGAAAACCTACGTACCATGCCTTTTGCCGCAGGTAACATCCACACCACGTCACGCGTATTGCAGCCAGGTTGGCCTGGAGCGGTGGTCTCTATTGAAAATCTGGACGCTTGAGCAACACCGTCTTGCTGGTGGGTTATGGCCTGAGAGCTCGGCGGACTCCTTTGCGTTGCACGCGCAAAGCTTGCTGCTGGACGTCTTTGGTGATCAACATCTTCATCACGCTATATTCGTGAAGGCCGGGGAGTGTCCGCTGACCCTCTCCGCCAACTTTTTCGAGTTTGCAGGGTGGCCGCGGAGCGGCTGGTCGGTGCCCCAATTGGGACATCCCTACGGCCTACGGGGCCTGCTGCGACTTCGTGTATATGCCACGCCCCTCGACGGCAGCGGTTGCCATGGTTGGTGGGGGGAGGTTGTGCTTGTTCACGGTCCGTGGGGTCACCCTCGGTTACACTTCACCAACGTCTTCCAATCGTTTTTTGGGACGCAGCTTCACCGAGACCTTACAGATGCCCCCTCCATTTCAGAAGACTCCCCTCTCCTTCCTGTCAGCCGTCTCTTGACCTACGCGGAGCTTGGCGTTCAAGTGGATGCAGTGAACGCCAAGTGTGCGGCGTTCTCAGCTTGGCGTGCCACCGCACTTCGGATTTGCCGATGCTCATTGTGCAAGACCAGGCTGCCTCGTGGAACCAGGAGGCGGTGCCCATGCCGGCAAGTACGCTATTGCGACATAGTCTGTCAGCGTGCGCATTGGAGAGCGCCGTTTGGGCATAGGATGGAGTGCACGGCCCGCAAACCGCCGGCACCTTGGAGGTGGACCATTGAGGATCACCTAGCTTTTATGACAAACTGGAATTGTGATAGTGTTAATAACGAGGCAACAGCTCATTGGCAACAGCTAATAACACTCTTGAATAGTGAGGGAGAACACGATATGTGCTACAATTTCTATACACTTTTTATGTATAAAGCCAAAATGAGCTTCTTTGGGAATTGTTGTATTTTTTGTACTCGCGAAATACGGTGCAGTGATTTGATCGTGATGATTTCCGTGATTGATACTTGTAGTGCAACGCACCTGTCCTGCCTGTCGGTCACTGCTCCAATTATTAAAGGTACATTATGGAGGCACCTAAAACTTCCAGATGAGTAATACTTTTGGCAATAAAGTGTATTGAAAACCGATTGTGCGGTGTTTTAGGTTGCAGGCACGTTAACCGGTCTGGGTCACGAACCGCTGCGATCCGCGTGTGCGAATGCGTACGACACGCTCGACTCTTGGGTGGACATGACTGAATTTTTGCGGTACCGATGTCGGGCGTTCTGCTATGTCCGCCGCATGCGTCAAAATGTGGAGGGAGCCGAATCGTACTCCTTTGAGTTCACGTTTCACGGGCATTGCCTGTACGGCCCGGATGCATCCTGGGGCTCGCTGTTGGAGAGTGCACGTCCCCAAGGGAATGCAGAGATGTATCTCCTGGATGTGCCGGAAACTGCACAAAGGAAATGGGAGCCCGAAAGCGATGCATGTGCGATGTTCGGTCCGCTAAAGTGCCCGGAACTGCGCTATGATCCACGACCGTTTTCTTCGCGTGCCCTTTTCTTGGCGCTGGTGGTTACCGCCGTGCGAACCATGTTCCACCGTGTCGTCCAATGGCGGGTGGAGTCGCTCCAATCAGGCAATGTTGTCGTGGAAGGTCAGTTGCGTCGCGGATGGCGGAGGAAAAGCTGGGTGACCACTGGCCGGCCGGGCGAGACGTGGATGGCGTTTGTGTATGTGCAAGACAAGTATGCTGCGCGTGGAGATATCATGGTGGAGGCATGGTGTCCGGAGAATCCCATCGAACCTCTCATAAAATGCACTGGATACAATGTATCACAGTTCGCGCCGGAGTGCATATTTCGGCAGATGCGTACCACTCGAAAAATTCCCAAATACGGCAGACCTGGCTATGCCAATCGTGTGGAATGCATACGTGCAGCGGAAGGTATCTACGCTTCATCTTTTCAAAACCGCGGGCAAAGCGAATCCACCAGTTTTCCGCGCCAATACTCACACGGCCACGAGTGTTGGAGAACAATAATCTACATCCATGCGCACTTTGCGGAATACTGTCAACCGATTCCCCGGAGATCCCTGCCGAAGAGACAAGAGCCTTGTTCCGTATGTCGCTGTGTCCTGATTGGGAAAGGCGTCCGTCAATGCGGAGGGTGCCTTGCGCGTGTGTACTGTTCACCTGAGTGTCAGCGCGGAGACTGGCAGCGGACACACCGACACGAATGCAAGGCCATCGCTGTGTCGGAATGGAGGAATATGGCGGGGCTATGGGAATACGGCGGTTATGTGTTCAAGACTTTGAGCGTACGCTGCGCTGCCCGTATGATCACGGGGGGGGTACAATGGGCCGTTTTCTGCATCAGATACCCGAGCTTCGCGACCTCGTGTCAGCAGTGGGCCATTGTGAACTGTGAACCCCGATAGTGGCTGAGATAGTGGTGGTCTGCGGTGAACTCATCTAAGCGGTGTACCAATGCCCAAAATAAGCAGTCTGCATGGATAGTAGCGAGTGCGCTAGGGAAGGGCGTGGCGCAGCCCCCTAGATGTAAGCAACTTTTGAAATAAATTTTAGAACGTCTTGTTGAATGAGCGTATGTCATCTGTCAGGTGGTGCTATGCGCGTACAGGCCACACTGAATATGTATGGTGCGGTGTGAGGACAGCTCCTCTGACACGCGACCATAATAAGGGGGTGTGGCCGGTAGGATGTATGTGGCTGTTTCGGGTTGAAGCGGTTGACCGTGGGCGCATGTGGGTAGGGCACACGGCATATCTATGGTGCGGTGTGAGGACAGCTCCTCTGACACGCGACCGTTTGGGGTGTTACCAGGAGATTGGGTTGTCAACATTGTCATTGGGCACAACAGACTTGCATATGTACATGGGAATAATATGTTTTTATAATGAATACGAGTATTGTTCATAATGAATAAGTGTATTGCAACCTATGCCCATGTTCGGTGCGGTGTGAGGACAGCTCCTCTAATACGCGACCTTACAGTACAGGGGGGTTGTGTGGGCCAGGGGGGGCAGGAGTACGGGGACAAGCCATGGCTAAGATTGTTCCCGGGAGCGGACGCCATTTCCGTGCACACCCAAAAGTATCCGGCGAACGTAGACGTCCTGTTGGATTACCACATCAGTGCGGGATGTTCGGCAGATGACGTGCAGTTGAATGCCATCAGGGAGTTCCGAGGAGGAGCGGCGCTCGCCGTCTACACGGCCCAGTTGGCAGACATAGAGGTCATCATGGAATGGATAGATTGGATCAGCGAGCAGCTGCGTAGGTTGTTCCAGTTACTTGCGGAATACGGCAGCGAGGAAGAGACGCTTCGGGAGGCGCAGAGCGCATTACCTGCTGGCGAGCCCCTCCCTAGGGGGAGTCACCGGCAATTAAATGAAACGGGCTCGAGTATTACGGAGCTCCGGAAAAAGCTGCACGGTAACATCACGATCAACACCAGAAGTTGGAAGCTTGCACGCGAAGCTTTCGGCGAGCCCCCCCTGACCCCGGAGTTCATTAGGATGGGGGTGGAGGACCTCCAGGATTTCTGTGTTCGGCTTCGTGCCTGGAGGGATTTGGCCGTTAGCACACAGGAACTTGTTCGTCAGGAATATGAGGAGACGCTGAATCCGAGTTCGGAAAGTCTACTACCGTTCTTCGTGGTGGGTGGACTGTTTTCGAGTGCGGTGGCCAAGTATAAATCCCCACCGTTGATATCCCCGCACGGCCGGGCGCAGGTCTCTTGCCTATGGGAGGCTGGTGATGCGCATGGCGGCGAACCGCAGCGAGTGTTTCGTATCGTGTGGCATTACATGCGAGCGGAGATGGAGCGGCGGGGAGACTGTATCTATCGCCATTTGGGGGAGAGGACGCCGGACACAAAAGTATTCCTGCCGGCGCCTGCTGTACTCGGTCGTTGCATTGACAGCCCCAGTCAGGTCAAGCACACGGACGTTCATGCGCATTCCATGGAGGAACTGCTTGGGCTGGAACGGGTGTATGGTGAGGATGGAATCCGTACCTACTCCGCCCTGATGTGCCTGGATGAGCAGGGTTACACTGAGGTCTTGCCTGAAACGGTTGAGACGAAGTACTGGCCGGAGAACGAGGATGGTGTCATGCAGCTGCCCGCGGCTTTCCAGGGCTTCCCCACCGCCACCCCTTTCCAGCAGGCGCGCGTGGGAGGAGGGCCCGGTTGGATGACCGTATGGCCGGCCACGCTCACCGCACACCAGGGAAAGTGCCCTGGTCAGGCCGTGCCTGGGCTGGAAGGATTAATCAGGCAGAAGTCCCTGTCCCTTTGCGTGTACCATGCGTTCTCGTACCTGGAGAAGGGTGTCATCGACCTGGACAACGCTGTGCACATCGCCTCACACGGGTTCACGGAGATGTACGGCATGCCTATACGAATGGTGTGCATAGCATGCGGTGATGCCATCCAGTTCAAGGGCGGGTACGATCTCCTGCCAAGGGTGCACGCCTGTAAGGCTTGCATACACCCCCTTCACGAGGGTACAGATCTGACGCAAGTGGGGCACGTGATGTGCGGCGAGTGCTTTGACTTCCGGAATGCGAGGGGAGTAAGGCCACCGCTAATGGTCCACGAGAGGCACCGGGGATATGCCGCCACGTTGCAGGACTTTCAGGCGCTGGAACCGGCGGAGGCACGTGCGCGCGCGGTTGTCAACTTTGCAGACGTGGCCATGGGTGCGCGCCAGGTTCTGCTCGCCTTCGGTCCGAGTGCCGACCTCTCACCGGAAGAGCGCGCCTCCCTCCGGGATGTGAAATGGAACCTGCCTCCGGCAGAGGCACCAAGCCCGGAGCAATGCGCGGGACCCCCCCTGCAGTATGGGGAGGGGCAGGTTGTTGTGCAAGTGTCAACGGTGCAGGGGTTCCATGAACACCCGCTCTTCCAGAAGATGCAAGTGTCTTGCCCCACGATGCAGTCAGTGATCAAGGCGCTTTGCGTGTCTGTACATCGAACTGCAGCCAAACCCAACATGGTGGCGACGGATGAAGGAGCAGCAGCTCCGGCTGCTGCTCGCGCTGACGAGCATGCGGTGCTGCTTGGCCACACACCAGCTGTTGGCGGTGGTGAGCAGCCTAAGAAGCAGCCCAAGAAGCCATATTCACGCAAGCGGACTGAAGCTGCCGAGGCCCGGCGGGCGGCGGCTAAAAAGCGGAGGGCGACGGAGCGAAAACAGCGGATGCAACCCATCAGGCATCCTATGTTCGACGCCAAGGGTAACCTAAACAGTGAACTCCTACGCAGGCTTAGCTTTCCCAGCATGGAATTGGCGAAGCTTGTGGCTTCCGTCATCACCCACAACTGGAATTGTTCACGGCCCACGTTCGCGTGTCGGTGCAGTTGCCACCTGTCCCCAAAGGATACCCCTGGCTGGCATCGGAACGTGGCCTCATTGCAGGCAGTCCCACCTTGCCTTGGGCTGGCTGCGCGTAACCCTAAGGCGAGGAGTGCACCTATGCCTGCCACTACAGCACCTCCCACCGTGCCATCTCCCACCGTGCCTAGGAAGACGCTGGCAGCCATGAAATGCGGATTGGAGGGCCAACCGGCGACCAGTGCTGCTGCACCAATGGCTGCTCCCGCGGCCACACCGGCCCCGGAAGCACGCGTCGTCGGGGCAGCTCCGCCCTGCCCCCAAGGCCTGACGGAGGGCACCTTGGTGTATGGCAATGATGGACGGGTGCACCATGTACGGACTGCGGACATGCAATTGATGCTAGATTTTGCGTGTGACGCACCAGGCGAGGAAGGTCGACTGATTTTTGACACGGAGGTCAAGCAACTTCAGACCGACGGCCCGCACGTGATCGCTGAGCCGGGTGTTCTGGACGCCAGAATGCAGCTAACCGATGTACAACCAGCGCAACAGCAGGGCTTTGCAACCGACGACGCCCTCAAGGAATACCTGGCATCCGCTGGGCTAACGTTAAGGGATGTCCCGTTTGACGGTGATTGCTGGCTTTCCGTGGTTGCTCCGTACATCACAGGTGCGGATGGACGACCCTGTCACCAAGTGCAATGGAACGGCGTGAAGTTCTGGACAGGCAAGCTGCGGGAGGCTTTAGTTGAGTATATTATCACAAACCCCACCTGGAGCGATGGATCTGGCCGCCGCCCGGAGTGGCTGAACGATCCCGAATTCATCCGTGATCTGCATACAGGGAAGGCGCACAGTGACGAGCATGCGTTCCTGGTCCTGGCGAGCATGGCCAAACGGGTTCTGCAGGTGTACCGGATATTCCCCACTCGAGAGGAAGTGTTGCGCCGGAAGTGGCCACCAGGCGTCAATCACAACAATCTCGTCATGCCCGACTGTGGCAACGCGATATACGGCCAATATGCGCCCTTCAGTATGCAGTACTTCTGCCCGCCCCCGGAAGAACCACTGACGAGCACCGAACCCATCCGGATCCTGCACATGCTGGAGGTTCCGTTATACGACCCCAAGCTTCCGGAAGATGACCAGACATGGGTAACTTACCCTGGCCACTTCATGCGGATCCTCACGGAGGAAACGGCGGTAAAGGAAAAAGCTGAAATGGAGAGATTGAGCAAGGGAAAACGCGTGACGACGTCCGATGGTGCGCCAGGGAAGAAATCGAAGAAGCCGTTCAAGCCGTGAGGGGCGACTAACTAATCAGGTACTGCTTTGGATCTCATCAACAATCGCTTTCTGCAATCGACATCTGCGTGATGGATTACAGCCGGTGGGTTAGGAGTGGCGTGCGCGTGTCCTTGTATACAAAACCTTACAAATCCTAATATACTGGTTGTTGTCATGTGCAGGCAAGAGGCGCTGCTGTTCAGAGTTGGAGTCGAGCAGCTCCCATCGCAGCGGTAGAGTGATGTTGCAAAGCAGCGTGGCAAACTCATCTAAGCAGTAGAGCAATGTCAGAAATAAGCAGTCTGCATCGATAGTAGCGAGTGCGCTAGGGAAGGGCGTGGCGCAGCCCCCTAGATGTAAACTATACGTAAATGTAAATAAACGAGTATTACGTTCCTTTGTAACCGCCTTTCCGCCTCGAGTGGCGGACCACCTGTTTGGAGAGCCTAGCGGGCGCGTGCGCAAACCGAAGGGAGGGGGGTGTTAAGCCCAGTTTGTTATGCGGTTTTGATGTAGTTATGTGGTTGATATGTTGGTTGATATGTTGGTATGGTTGTTATGTCAGTTATGTGGTTGTTATGTGGTGTGTGCTGTCCGGGGAATGTGCAGGAAAAGGCAAAGGTCACGAGAACCAGGAAGGCCTCCGCGGTTCAATTCGATATTGAAACCTACATCATGCTTTCTCCACCAGGCTACGATTTGGACGCCGGACTCATAACACACCTCAGCAAGGCGTTCAAGCGGGACCCCCCAGCGAAGCAACGGCATGCGATGATCGTGGAGAAGGTCACCACCATTTACCCCATACTGACGCAGAAAGAGGCGACGAGAAAAGTGAACGCTCGTTTATACAATCGCCGGGCCGGCATAATGCAGCAAAAGGGAATGACGCTGGCTCGGTTTCAAGCGGATGATTTGGCAGCGTGCAAAAGCTTCAACCTTCAGGCGCTGGCGTCGAAGAGGCCCCATCTCGTGATTCCACTGACACGCGCTGAAGCGCTTACCAGTCACCCCCCCCCATTGCGGCAGGTGGGGCGCGGGCGGAGCCCATGGCACCGAGGACGGAGGTGTCGACCCCGCCAACAAGCCCTACCACGCAGTGCGGCACGCCAACGGTGGCTGATGCGGCAGGAGAACCGGGGGGTGCACATCTGCATGGGGGGGGGCAGCAGTGTCCGGCGCACAGGCGCCCGGGGCAGAGATGACTCCGCGAACCAGCGCTAGATTCCAGCGCACGAGGCTCCGACGTGCCGCGCGCGCAACAGGCCAACGAATCACCGGGGAGCAATCCATGGCTTCACAAGCAGCCCCAGAAGACGTTCCAGGGAGCGACTCGGCACCTGTGCGTACCAGCCCTCGGCTAAACACGCAGCATGAGAACGCGAATGACCTGCAGGTGGAGAACAATATAGCAAGTAAGTCGGCCCCTGGGACCAGTTTCCGTTGTCGGTTTGACTAGCCTGGCACCGTGTGTAGGTGGTGACGTGATGTTGACTGGTTTGCAGTTCCAGAGTGCCTTCGATTACCTGTGCGTACCAGCCCTCGGCTAAAGAACGCGTACGAGCTGCAGGTGGAGAACAATATAGCATGTAAGTCGGCCCGTGCGTGCAGTCTTTGTTGTCGTTTTCACTAGCCGGGACCTGTGTGTAGTTGGTGACGTGATATTGTATGGCTCGCAGTCAAGAGGCGCAAGCTAAGCCAGCTCTTCTTCGGGGAGGAAAGCGCCCTTGAGGGCCTGCAACGCCTGCTGCAAGACCTGCTTCCACAAGTAGAGCAGCTGGACATCGCCACCCTCGTCGCGCATGTCGCCCGAGTGCACAAGGAAACGGGGAAGCGCGTGAATATGACTGCGAAGGCCGTGTTCTTTACGGTACATATGCCTGGATTCAATCTTCTGCCTGTCAAGCATGCCAACCACTACGAGAACCAGGCCCGTGAGACGCTGGACAAGCGCTGGACGGCCGACCTGATAAAACACAAGGAATCGTCCGAGGCGCTTCAGGCTGCCTTTAAAGCCACCTGGAAGAAGGTATCTTCAGTGCAAAGGCGTGGCGTTCCGCGAACGGCGCGCTCCTCCAAGAGCATGGCGGAACCACCGGCGCCTGCGCGTGTACAGGGCAACAAGCACATGAGCAAAATCTGCCGCGTCGGACGGAAGGCCCACCTTGCGCGCACCGGGATGTCCTCTCGGGACCAGAAGAAGCTCCACGTGAATCAGAATACACAGGCGGGGGAGTTCCTGCTGGAGGACTTCTCGCATGCGGACTACGGGGAAATATACCCTGCGGATGTTGATGACTTAAATGGCACAGTGCGCGACCTGGAGATCTTCGTTGGCATGGATTGCTTCGAGCATGACACGCCAGCAGCATGGCGCGCGCTGGGGCACCCCCCCGTGATGCGGTGCCATTGCATCGGCGTGAAAGCGTGGGAAGACCGATCGGAGGATCCCGTCGGAGCCTTCGATTACTCTGTTTTCCACGACGACTTCTCCGTGGAGACTTTTGACTGGGACGAGCTGGTGCAAATGAATCTGGTTCGCGTCCCAGAGCTATACGTCACGGAGGACTACCGAGTGTGGTGGAAAAATCGCTCCGGTGACAACCGAGAACTTACAACCGACGAGTACCGAGGCGGCTTTGGGGACGCGCGGCCGAAGCATCTGCGCACCACGTCGTTCTGGGAACGGGTGTAGTGTTGATAAATCGCCGAGACGTAGTACGGAAATAGCGGACCCCGATCACTCATAGAACCCACACGACAGTCGTGTGAGAACAGACGTGGGGCACATGCAATACGCACTAGGGAGTGCGCTAGGGAAGGGCGTGGCGCAGCCCCTTAGACATCGTAAACATGCAAATATTTTTAATATTGAGAACCCGCAAAGTACATGCTCCAACTGCCTGTCGCAACTTGCCTCACGGGTTGAAAGCTTCCCTCGCCGACATGATTGCTGCGTGTGCGCCTATCGTCCTCCTGTTGGCCAAGTGTTCACGGGGTGGGGATGAGGGGGGGGGAGGCAGCGCGTGCAACCTTTGTTTGCCAACAACCATGGTGGAATACTAACAATCGTCGTATTTTTGCAGGATCTTTATGCAACGTACGGCCTTAGCCTATCTGACGTGATGGACATTGCATCGGAGTCCAAGGGCACCCGCACTAGTCTGCGATCACTCCTCCGTCGACGAGACGGAGCGCTCCCTGCAGGACGAGGGCCATGCCTTCCGGCGGAGCATGACCGCCTCACCAAGGTGGCGAAGACAATAAACGCGGCAAGTGGCAATGTTACTTCGAGATGGCGTGTGACGAAGCTACCTACGTGGCCGGCCAGTATTGGGGCCATGCGCATGCCTGGGGAACTGTACGGCCCCGACGAGCAATTAACGGAGAACCAGACCTCACATGACAGCGCGGTACCAGAGAATATGTCGTTCGACCTAGAGGAGGTGCCTGACCTTCTTAAAGCAAGTGCCGATGGCTTCTCAGACGAGGAGGGACCTGACGACGCGGAGACCGCACGGCTACTGGGGCAGCTACGTCTGGAAAGTGATGCCACCGAGTATAACGAAAACATATTTGTCCAGGTACGTACGACACCATCATTCTTGTGTGCTAAGTGTATTGCCAGCCCACAACGGGTGTATAAAGAACTAACAATGCGGTTTGGGGTTCGTACGCACGGTTTGAAAGCAGGCCTTCCATGCCCACGGTTGCGACCAGGCGTGGCCAACAGACTACGACGTGTGGGATGAGCGCACGGCCACGGAGGCAGGTCTCATGGATGAACTCTTGCGCACGGCCGAGGAAGAACAGGACGTGGACATGCCTGAGGAAGAAAATGTCGTGGAAATGCCTCCGCCGGAGAACCTGAAATGGGACATCCGCCCAGGTGAACCGCTGTTTATTGACAATCCGGATAATGATATAACCGTTGGTGAGGCGGTCTACTACTTCATGCAGTTGCGAATAGACCAAGGTTGGGCACGGCCAGCTTTTGACCGATTTCTGAAGGTCCTGCTCATGCTGATGGGTGGGCCTACCCGATGTCGCTTGCCAAGCACCCTATATAGGATGCGGACTTACATGCAAGTAGAAGATCACATGGCATATGCGGTTCATGTATGCCCGCGGTGGTGCCGACATTTCCCCCGAGAGCCAGATCCGAGGAAATGGGACCCAATGGAGGAGTGCGGTGTGGTGCTGGAGAAAGACGAAGCGGGTATCGTTGTCAAGCGCTGCAAGGAAAGACGGTTTGAGGTTGTGAAAACCGCGGACGGGGAGAAGTTGCGCCCGAAGGAGTGGTTCTATTATTTCCCGATCGAGGATACCATCCGAAGATGGATGGAATGCCCAGAGTTTTGCAAGGCCCGTGCCCGCCGAGACGCGCGCTTACAGTGTGACTTCTGGACATCGGAACTGGCGAGAACCATAAACCGCCACGCGTCCGTTAAGGGCGCTCTCTTACAGGACGCTCCTAGGATCGAAACCCCCGTTGGAGGTGATCCTTATGTGGAATACGCCGAGCACCACGTGATGGTGATTTCCCCCGGGGCTAATGATTGTCAAGTGTTCAACTCAGATGTTGGGTGATCCCCCCCCCCACCATCTTGCACACCCCATATATACACAAGCATGTCGAACGTGCAACCAGCCGCCGCGGATGCAACTGGCTGAGCGCGTGCGCGGGGATGTGGAGTGCAGGTCTTACTCCATGGGTGTCGGGGTGGTCATCTGGTCAAAAGCGAAGACCTTCATTACTCGGTATGTATGATGGTGGATCTGGATGGTGGAGTGGCTACAGGTTATTCCAGGTAGCTTGTGGCTTGTGGCATTATTAGCTTATTATGGTGGCAGTAGCAAGCTTGCAAGGGGAGAGGGGAAGGAAAAGAGAGGGGGAGGGAAAGTGCGAGGAAGCGCGCCTCGTAAATGTGTGGCATCTCGGACTTTCACCGAGATCTCCAAACCAAGGGTTTGGCGCTCTGTTTTAGGTAACGCCACTAGCACTCTGCAGAAATCTGAAGCCAAATCCTATCGCCTATCTGTGAGGAATGGAAGGTGGAATGGGGGTGGCACGAATGCAGATGAGGCACCGTGACAAGTTTCACAAGTACCTATGGATGACAAAAGGGCCACGGCAGAAGATTGTTAATCCGTTGGTGGTATGGGGGCTCTTCGAAGACGAGATGCTCAGCCTGAGCAAGGGTCAGACGGTTGACGGAGCAGCTTTTGTGGTGCACGATGCGTTCCTCAAGAAATCTTACCAGCTGACCGTGATCCTGGGAATGGTGTATGCCGACTCCGTTATGCGGATAACGATGGGCAGGTTCATGGGAATTAGCAGTTACCGCGCCGATCCGTACAGTCTGTTTGAGGGAACTGTTGGTCCGGGGGGGCGAGGGATGTATTTCCGGGGCTATTTCAAGGTAGTGGAGCAGCAAGGATGGACCAACTCTAAAGGGTCAAAGAAGGTGTGGGCGGACGATGCCGATGCAATGATCACGAAGCAGATGCACGCCTCGATGGTGGCGAGCACGGAATCGGGCGCCGAACCAGCACACGCCACAGGGAGACACGGACGAGGTGCCTTGGAGCGCATTCCGTACTTTGACCCGATGCACGCATATGCCCACCCATTCGCACATTGTGTGTTGTACGGGAATGTAAAGAGGTGCCTCAAGCTCTGGTTTGGCAAGCTGAGCAACAACACGCACCCTAGGCTGGTTCTGCCGAAAGCGATTGTTGATGAGATCCAAAGCCGGGCAGCCCTCATCCAACCGCCTCACGACATAGGCCGCCCGTACCATTGCGTGGTGAAGTACTTGGGTGCGTACACGTTCAGTCTTCCCTGCTCATTATTTCAGAAAGAGGCTCAAACGCAGCTGCATGCAGAAACGATCCTGCTGATTCAACCGAGATCTCCAAACCGCAGGTTTGGCGCTCTGTTTGAGCAAATGCCACTATCGCAACGCAAACTGAAAAATGTGTCGCCAAAAACATAGGGTTGCCAAGTGTTCGCCAATGTTTTCGAAGAGATACTCAAATCAAACAAACATGGGCTCTACTCCACGTGAATTTTTGCGAGGAGAACGCTCGTGAGGTCGAAATAGTCCTTTTAATAGCGGGGTTTCCGCTATTAAAGGGTCTGAAAACCTGCGAATCTTTCAAAAAGGAGAGGGTTAGTATAACGCGTGAAAAAATAAGCTTCTATTGTGAAACCCGAGATGCCACACAATAGAAGCTTGTTTTTTCACGCGTTGTACTAACCCTCTCCTTTTTGAAAGCTTCGAAGGTTTTCAGACCCTTTAATAGTGGAAAACCCGATTTTCAAAGGAATATTTCGACCTCACGAGCGTTCTCCTCGCGAAAATTCACGTGGAGTAGAGCCCATGTTTGTTTGATTTGAGTATCGCTTAGAAAGGATTGGCGAACACTTGGCAACCCTATGTTTTTGGCGACACATTTTTTCAGTTTGCGTTGCGATAGTGGCATTTGCTCAAACAGAGCGCCAAACGTTGTGCTTATCTGAAATGACTCGCGACATGTGCAGGGTACGTGAGGGTGCGGCTGTGCCTGACCTATCCATGAACAAGCGCAATGGTGTTTGTCGTTATGGGGAGTGCGTGTGCTGTTGTGTTAGTTTGTGTAAATCGTACCCGGGGAGGGGTGTTGGGGGGCAGGTATGTGGACCATGGAGGATTTCCTGAATTTCGTGGTATACTACTCACCTTGGTGTTTGGCGATCTGCTGGTCCATTGGAACATGGTCATGGAGGCTGCCTGACAACACCTGCGGCGGGCGGTGTTGCATTACACGCGAGGGATGGTAACAGCAGATAGCCCCCTCACGGAGACGGAGGTACGGCGGGCGCGGGAGGTGGCAAAGGAGCATTTGTGGGAGCACGCCGCGATCATGGAAGATAAGGGCCCGGCGAAGATGCTTACATTCAACATGCGTCTGGCGGTGGTGCACCTGTTCCGGCAAGAATACTATCTAGGGGATGTGGGTGCGGCCATGGAGTTCTGGGTGGAACGAGGTATTCAGCGGGCGAAAGGAATCGTGAAAGACTCTCACGTCAAGAACAAGCCTGTGGAGGCCATCATGAATGGGACGTGCGAGAAGCTCGCCCTGGAGGCATATGTAAGCTTGCATCCAACAATGCGCTCCCTACCGGAGTTAGCCAACGAGGTTTACCCCGGCCAAGCAGCGGTCGTCTCGGTTGGGCTTGTGGACCCAGCCGCGGAGGCTAAGACATCTCCTTGCTATTTCATGGGTACCGGCAGGCGCGTAGCTCACGACGCACCCGTCCTCGCAAGCTGCTTAGCACAACTGCAGCATTTGGTTGGCATGTTGCACCCCCGGCAGCAGGGCGCACAGGCATTATGCACGTGCGATATCATTGTGTACTTGAGGATGTCCCTGAATCTGGAGGAATTCACGTCTTCCTTGTACACGAGGGCGGAGAAGCGAGTCTCCTACCACGTTTCCATCTCGGACACTGGCTTCGGGAACATGCTCCCGACTGGGCTGGACTCCCTATCAGAATTCCCATATGCGAAGGTCCTTGCATACTACCTGGTGATAGACACCGAGAGCCAGCATACGGTGTGCCGTTTGGCCAGTTTGCGAGCGTACCGTCAGGTAGAAGATGAATATATGGAGAACCAAGGAATCACTGTGCTCGCCAGAAATGATTACGTAGAGCTGCTACTGCCATGCGCGCTCATCGGAACGAAGGCATTATTCGTTGAAACAAAGAATAAAGACACGGGCGCCAACCTCTACCATGCGGTGCACCTGCTGCGTGAGATCCAAGGCATTCATTGATCCCCTTCCGCGCGTCGTTCAGGTAATAAGAATGTGAACTTTCCTGTGGTGTCGTATGTGCCATTTTCTCATAGGCTGCTCGAAAAAGTCACAAGCGGCAAGGGGTGTAAGTTACTGAGAATCTGGGGTGGGATGCGCAGCTTCCAGGCCTTCTCTCAACTGCAACGGCGAGCAGTCCCCGACGTTCCCAACGGTGCTGCAGATCTATCTACGGCAGCAGAATCATTCGCCTGTCACTCTGCACGTGCATGTCACCAAGCCACGTGGGTTATACTAGATAGATAGATAAATAGATAGATAGATAGTTAACTGGAAGCTGGATGGAATGGGTAGCTTCCCATAGTAGTGTACGCGGTACCCAGCTGCTGACTGTTTGATTGAAGGGTTTTAGGGTTTAGGGTTTAGACCCTAAATGTGGAACCAGTCACAATGTTACATTTGTAAATATCTTTGCGATGGGAAGCATTGTCCTGCCTACACGTGTCTTCTTAACAGCCAATTACGTGCATGCATGTGTATACAATCTTTAAATATCCAGCATATAGCTTTCTTACACGTGTGCATATCTCCTACATTCCAGCCAATCACGTGCTTACATTTGGATCAGATTCTTAAGTTTTCTTAAGTTATCCTTGAGCCATGTGGACAATATCCTCCTACTAAGAAGCTTCCACGTACTTACATTTTCTTAAGTTCTCTTAAGTATAATTCTTAAGTATACTGTCGGCCAATAGCTAATTACCCCGATTTAAATATGCATAGTGTGGGTTTATATCGAAAACTTAAGAAAACTTAAGAAAAACTTAAGAAAACTTAAGAAAACTTAAGAAAACTTAAGAAAATACTTTCAGAAGTGAATGACACGATCTCAAGGGGCGACAAGCACGCCTCTTCCCTTGCATAATGAGTCTTCACACGCTGACAGGTTTCACATTGGGTCACCACGGCCTCAACGTCCTTCTTCAGGTCGGCCCACCAATGACGCTGCCACAGAAGATGCTGCGTGCGCCTTATACCCCAATGGCCCGTTCTAGAATGATATTCTTTGACCAACGCAAGACGGTCAGCAGGCTTGGGTATCCTCACTTCCTTGCCTGACAGCGTGATCATGTAGATCTCGTCCGTAGCTTCATCCCATCGATGTCGTGCTGCGCGCCTCCTCACACGATGGACTTCGTCTTCTGGTAACTTCACGCTGCCATTGGACCTCAACCATCTAAGGCACCATGCGTCATCGATGATGAACATCTCGATGCTTCTCGCGGTCAGCCTGCTGCTCGGCCACGCTGGCCATCAAGTCCGCGAGCCTGGTAGTGCACGCCAATCTGGGCAGTCTCATCTCTGCATCTTTGGCAGGCGGACTCCAAGCAGGCACGTTGACGCGCACTGCTGGAGTTGCGCCCTCCTTCACGAAGTGGCTCTCGTGCCTCCGGCGATACTGCTCGATGGTGTGGAGCTGCCACTCGTTCTTCTTCTTCTTCTTGGTTCCAGCCTTCTGTCGCTGAGCCCCAATTCCTTCTGCACCTTTTTGCCCTTGCGAGCACATTATCTGCAGCTTCTCCTCCCAGTCACGGTGACTCATGGTCTTCGCCACCTGCTGAGTATATGCGTTTGAATTCTCAACCCATTCCGCCAGCAAAGCTTGCCTCTGCTGAGGGTCCGACCTCGCGTGGTCCGCCCAGTTGTTGTCCACAGCGATAGGCTGTCCTGGGGAATTCTCCGCCTCCAAGGACTCCTCGCTGTGAGGAAGCCCCTTCCTGCTTGCTTCTGCGACCGCCATCAACAGCTCCATAGCCCTGCGATCCATGGCCAGGCCCAGAATGCTCGCCAGTTCTACGTCGTTCAGGCCATCGGCCATGCGTAGTTCGCTTGCGCTGTAGCCCATGGCTAGCGCCTTCTCGTCGAGGTTCACCTCTCTGGACTCCTCCTCGATGTCTTCCTCATTCTGGTTGCGCACCACAGTGCCCATCCTTGCTTTTCTGAATGCTCTTGACCCTTGCGTCGCCATGATGGTGGGAAGAGCCCTCAACGGTTCTCCCACCACGTTCACCACGTAGTGAGGCGCGCGGTCTGTTCTTATCACTGGCCTGGGCTGCCAACCCTTGGACAGGATCGACGATACAACTCGTCCTTCTGATCTTGCCACCTTGCTCATAACGGAGCGGAACTGGTGGCCCTGG
>LGRX02035631.1:0-26333 GCA_001247695.2 Cymbomonas tetramitiformis | reverse complement strand
GTCGTCGCTTATATAAAATTATACAAGAAAAGTAAAATATAAAAATATTCAAAAACATTTATATGAATAATATTCAATAATATTTATATGAAAAATATCCTGAGACGAATGCTAATGACGTCCAGAGCAGCTGCCCTGCCTCGCCCACACCCCGGCGACCCCCCCGGCTCTCCGGGGCGGCCTGTCACGGCACGACTGTTATGGAACGGTAACAGTTGCGTGCAAGTTGCTGATATTTGGTGGGTGTATGAGTGCAGCAGTCTGGGGACCAGAAGTGCGTGCTTGAGCTCAATGCTCCTCATATACTCTAGTGCTCTCACGCGTCGCACGCGTTACCACCATCAGGTTGTGAACCCGAGAGCACTAGGTGAACTTGACGCATCGGCTAGACGATATAGCCATTGATGCTCGCATGCTGTTCAGTGCACGATGCTAGAAGCGAAGATGCGTCTTGACAGAACGATCCAGTTCTTTCTTTAAAGATGTATCTTGCTTCGCCATCTCGATGCCGTGTACTTGGCCTCTCGATGACAGATGTCACTCACCTTAGGTGGATGACAGACATTCTGATTGTACATGGCATAGTCGACCGTACTGACAATACTTGACGACTGAATGTCATTAGGACACATGACATGACATGGCATGACATGGCATGACATGTATGACACATATGTCATCGGTCACATCCTTGACAGATCTCCCCTCTTGGAAGTGTTGTGACCTCACAATATATGGCTACTGCCCGAAGGTCCGGTCCTCCCACAAGGACCGAAGTGTTGAAATCTGTATAGGCAGCCCTGACCGGGAGTCCCGGTACAGGCCCCTATGACAGACTCCTAGCGGACCAACACTGGACTGCTGACTGATTTGTAGGTTCGTGCTGTGACACACGCTGTGTCACAGGTATGCTAGAATCCGAGACCGTCCGAGACCGTTCCGGGTATTTCTAGCTTAGGGTTTATTGATCTGACAGAGTTTATCCAGACTGAGTACGGGACTATCTGATATCTGGTGTACTAGGATATTCCGGTAGGTCGTGGCCCCATCCACGCTTTTATTCCACTTGCTATCTTGGCCATGATTGGCTAAGCAGCCGCTTGAAGAGGTGGTGCGCGCTTGCGCGTTTGGGTGCGACTAGGATTTGGAACATGGCTTTACGGTAGTCGTCTTTGCGGCTGCGAGTCATGGGCACCGCGCGTTGCTATTGCTCGGTTTTGGCAATGTTCATTTGCGTTATCTTACCTGCCCTGATCCCGCTGGTTTACGTACTTTGGGCTGGTGCTCCGGACACCTTTGACCACGACGACATCTGCAAGTGCCCCACGCTCGTTTCGCCTCTCCGCGCGCTCTGCCGGTACGCCTGCCCTCCATTTCCGCCACAACACCCAAACGTGCGGCCGCGCGTCATCTTTTCTCTGGCTTTCACTCGAGTATGGCAGCATCTACACGAGCACGCAAACGCCTATTGAGGGACTCCGACTTGGACGCCTCAATACGGCTTTTGGATGCGGTTCGAGACACTCCGACCGCTAGCACCCCGCCTGTGGTGCCCCCCTGTTGCTTCCAGCAACACCGACGCTGTTGTTGCGTTGCGGAAGCACCTGGTGGACCAACATGCCACGGTTGACGCGGTGTACAAGGGGCGCTTGCATCGGGCTTGGGCCAAGGGTATCCGCGAGGATATCCTTGGTTCCAAGAAACATCATTACCGTGGTACTGACGACACCGACCGCCTCTCCGAGTTGGTGGTGCAGCTTCGGACCGAGTTTCAGTCCGCTGGGCTGGACTTGGCCCCCTTTGACCTCGACGACCCCACCTCTCTGGTTATCGAGAAGGTTAATGGGCTCCTCTATGACGTCTTGGCCCTCGTCGTGGAGCGGAACTCTGTGGCTGACACCTGGCTTCGGGGTACGGACTCTTCGGCTGACCGAGATGGACGTCGGGCTCTCATCGACATCATCAAGGGGAGCGTGCCGGCGGCCCTACGCGAGAGCCACCAGCAGGAGCACGCGGCTCTTCGTTATCCCGCAGGCGTTGACCCGCAGCCGATCTTGGCTCGTGAGCAACGTTTGGTGCGGGATAACCGCGCTCCTGACTGGCGACCAACCGACGAGACCCGCAAGCTCTCGCTGTACAACCGCCTCGACCCAATCTTCTACGCGGCGGTGAAGGTGCGTTATCCGCTTGCGGGTGACCTCGGCGGGGTCACTCTCCGCTCGCTTCAAGCTCTCGTCGTGGCAATCTTCCAGGCATGGGCTCAGTCGGACGATGGGGCGGCAGCACGTGAGAAGCAGGTGCTGGGGACGGACGGTAAGCTCTCCGCTCTGGTCACGTCGTCGGAGTACACGGTGCTCCTCGAGGAGATTGCGGCCTTAAAGGCCTTGGTGCGTGGTGGCCGTGCGGGCGGGGGACAGCAGACGCAGCCGCAGCATCGGGGGAAGCAGCATCCGAGGGGGTTTCGCGTGGGTGCAGGCAACCCCCCCGCGGTCGGCTTTGACCGCGACAGCATGAAGGCGAAGCCGCTGTGCCACCGCTGCCGCAAGGCCGGTAAAGGTGAGGTGTATCACCCGTACCGCGACTGCCCGCTTGGCGGTCGCCAACACTCGCCAGCCACAGCCGCGGCGTTCTGCATTCCCATTGAGCAGGAGGACGCGGAGGGCCTGCACGCTCTGGCGCTCGTGCAGGTCTTCCAGGACGCGGCAGACATCGGGCCGGAGGCCTTCTCGCATGCGGCGTTGGCGTACGGTCCGCCCGCGGTGCTCTCCACGGACGGCGTCGGTGGGATCGACGTGGCGGCCTACGGTTTCTCCGTACCGCCTCCGCCTTTTGGCGGAACCGACGACGAGGACATCTTGCGGCGGCTTGATGCCCTCACCTCCGACCGAGGTTCAGGCCGCCCAAGAGAAGGTACATTTTACCCACGCATCTTTCATTCCTGGGAGCGGAGCGGAGGGGCATGCATCGGCTCTGGTGTGTGGCCCTGCCGGTGCAGTGGGGATCACACCGGAGGGGCAGGTTCCGGCAGGTGGTGCGGCGGTATCGGCGTCCGCCGTGCCGGCCCCTGCTATGCCTGTTTCGCAGGTGGAGGATGTGAAGCCCGCGCCAACTCAATCGGCGCGGGTAACCACCACGGAGGCGACATGCGGTGAGTTCGGAGGCTTCGTGCAGACGGTTAATCACGCCGCCGTCCACCCGTCTGACCTGACAGGCTATGACACGGACGACTACGAGGATTTCGCGGACGGTACTTTCGCGGTGAAGCCGCGGGCTCCGGCCGGTACTGTCGGGTGCGGTGTGCCGCCTTTCGGCTTTGGCAAGCCGGCGATCGGAGCTCTCGCGGTGCTTTCCCTCTTCTGCATTTCTTTTGCAGGTGTGGCTGTTTCGGCTTCCACGGCTTCTGCTGTGTCGGCTTCTGCATCGGCTACGGAGGGGCCTTCGCCTGGTGGTGATCTCGATTGGGAGACTCCGTCATTTTACTTTACGAATGATTTTGTTGATTCAGTGAACCCGGCTCATGGTTTCTTGTCGGCTGACAATGTGCCGCCGCTTGAGCCGCCTGAGCCCCCTCGGAAGGACCTCTTTCAGGACCTTGCTCAGGCAGATTTGAATTTCGACATGGCCTTCTTTTACGGTATGGCTCTACGGGAGGGAGGTCCGTTCGGGAATCCTCCCTTCGGATCGGACTTGAGTGAGGCCGCCGCTGACTACTTTGGTGCCGTCGATTGACTTCTTGTTCACTCTGGATGCACACCGACATGGTGGTGTGCGGAACTCCGGCGACTTCAACAATTTTTCTGGTTTATGGTTTTACTTTGACACCTTTGAAATCTTCAATTTGACTTGCTGACACAGAGCCTTTCAGTAGTTTAGCGAGACCTGCATTGCTCGTGTGTTTCTGCTCTTGTGCTAGCTAGAGGGTTCTAATTTGTGTATCAGAATTGCACAGTTGGATTAGCAGTTAGGCCTTGTCACCCTGGCTCCTGCCCTAACACTTGCACTTTGCATTTTCTGACTCTCCTAGTCAGTCACCACCCACAGTGCTGGGGTGGTGTGCTGAAATCTGTATAGGCAGCCCTGACCGGGAGTCCCGGTGCAGGCCCCTACGACAGACTCCTAGGACCAACACTGGACTGCTGACTGATTTGTAGGTTCGTGCTGTGACACACGCTGTGTCACAGGTAGGCTAGAATCCGAGACCGTCCGAGACCGTCCCGGGTATTTCTAGCTTAGGGTTTATTGATCTGACAGAGTTTATCCAGACTGAGTACGGGACTATCTGATATCTGGTGTACTAGGATATTCCGGTACGAAGTGAATTTGGGCGACAGGCCGCGTTTTTTCGATATAGTCGGTAAATGAGTGCTTTGGGGTCATATTTAGGTGTCCAATCATTATCTTAAAATTTGTGTTGGGTGGTATACTCGGTGTAGCTATGTGATTTACGTTATTGAAAAGTGGGGGTGAAGCCGCTCGAAATTAAATAAAAAGGCCGGTCCTCCCACAAGGACCGGATTATTCCAAGCTACCTACGCTCACTAAGTGGCCTTCCTGGTGCCTACTGCACATAAAATATACTTTAACATGACCTATTCGTGCCCTCTACACTGTACAACATCTTCGGAATCATGTCATGCACCCGCAAAAAAACTGACTTGGGTGAAATTTGCCATCAAGATTTTGTATATAGATGGAACCTCATTGCCGCGCACAAGGCAGACATTAATATATATCGATGATGTTAAGCATTCTAAAAATCATTTGATAGGTATATATGATGACTGCAACGTGACAGGGCGTAAAACGGTCAAATGCATATGTTGTCAGGCATCTAGAACTTTACACTTGGCTAGAGATACAATGATAAAATCGACTTTATTGGCTACTGCCTTTATTGCCAGTCCTGTTACAAGGACCGGAGGGGAAAACATGGTGGAGGCGTGTATGTGCTATCGATATATTTGATATGTGAGCGCTTGGAGACCATTATTATTGGGTGTCAAAGTAAGTTAACCTACGTTACACGTACCACTAAATGTTGGTATGTGATTAAAAGGGTCAAACGGGTGGGGGTGAAATCAATTAGAATTAATTAAGATGGCCAGTCCTGTCACAAGGACCGAGATGTTTCTCACGCTAGCTACCTCCACGAAGGTCCTGTGAAAATTCGGAGACCCATGTTGTCAAGTTCGCGAGCTGCTCTTTATGCAGTGTCTTATCAAAAAAATGATCGGAGGTCATCTTCGCCCTCAAAACATCGGTTGAAGTAGCCTGGGTATACAAAATCCGAAAATGGCACTGTGGTGTGGTTGGAATCCAGTCATTTTTTACGCTACCCATGCTTAATATTGATAACGTAGCATGAATTTGCGACATTGTTTTGGCAAGCGGGCCAAGGGATATTTAGTTCAAGTTCCAACGATGATACGAACCGAAGGGCAGGCGCTCAAAACATCAAGAGGACGTCCAAAACAATTATGGTAGCACCAGTCCTTGTAATAGGACCGGAACCCGATTTCAGTCCTATTACAAGGACTGGTAGGCAGTAGCCATTATAATTAGGGTTTCGAACCCAAACCCAAAAGTTACATATCTGCCAGTGTAATATGAAGTTGTCAACATGCAAAATGTGGTAAGCATGATTGGGTATAGTGTTAGGACAAAATTTTGCTGCCTGACGAGATGATTCAGCTCGAATTTCAATTGATAATAATAAAACATTTACGCTAGCAAAGGGGACAAAGTCCTGAGAGTGCAGTATCCCTCGTGCAAAGCAGGCTAGTGAAAACACCAGGGGCTACTCCCTCTGCTACAGCGCGCCCACAAAAGGGGCTGGGATTGTCCATCCACGAGAACCTTGGCAGGAGTAGGTATTTGCCGACGCAGCGCAAAAGCTTCATCCGCGGTGCGGTATTCCTTGAGGCGATGCTGCGCAAAGACGTCGTGGATACGCCATTTAGGGGGCAACTTGAGCCGATAAGCCACCGGGGCGCCTCTGTCAATTTCGGGTAGCTCTCGCTGCTGGTCACTGAAGAACCTCTCGGTGAGATGGGTAAGGGCCCGTGCCAGCGAGGTCCCAGCTTCCTGAAGGATTCGCGGTTCATGATATTTTCAGTGAGATGCTTGGCATCTACCCAGACCAAGTCTCCCAACTGAAAGGATTTGGCGGTGTGACGCTGGTCAAACTGATGTCGCTGGCGTTGCTGCGCCAGTTCCAGCTTAGTGCGGGCGTCCTCCAGTTGAGCCGCGAATTTACTAGCCATCTCGTGTGCGGTACCTTCTCCACCCTTGCGCTTGGAGTGTTGTCCTGCAGCCGCTTGCAGGAACAGGTCCAGCTGCGACATAGGAGAGTGCCCCAAAACCAACTCAAACGGGGTAAAGCCAGTCACATCGCTCCGCGTATCATTTATGGCGAACTCTACGTTAGCACACCACAAGTCCCAGTCCTCCGGATTGCTGCCTACGAAAGACCGTAGCATGTCTTCTACCACGCGGTTGGTGTGTTCAGCTTGTCCGTCCGAACGAGGGTTGTAAGGCGTAGTGGAGGCCACTTTGGTTCCCATAAGTCTCATCAACTCCTTCCATATAGCATCCTGAAAACGAGGGTCCCGGTCGGAGACAATCTTCATAGGAGTACCATGTAGTTTCCAGATGTGGTCGAAGTAGATTCGAGCTATAACCTCAGCGGAGCTGTCCTGGAAGTTCAAGGGGATAATGTGAACCATTTTGCTGAGCTTACAAGTGAAAGTAGCAAAAGCATCGTGATTCCGCGCCGTGACTGGGAGTCCGGTGACAAAGTCCACGCTGACCATTTTCCATAGTCGCGTAGGAATAGTGTGGGGGTTCAGCAATCCATCCGGGTAGGAATTTCTCGGTCGCACCGCTTGACGGATAGCGCAAGATGAAACCCAGCGTCCCACATCTTCCGCCGCCCCTTTCCACCAGAAGCGTCGCAGTACCCGTTCCAGAGTTTTGTCCCTGCCCGCGTGTCCAGCTGAAACAGATGCATGCGCTTCTTGCAGCACTACCTCGCGAAGCGGTGAATCTTCTCCCAGTACCAACTGATAGCGTCCAGCGCTCACCCTCCACAAAACATCTCCCACCACGCAGAAGTCACGAGTGCGTTGATGCGGAGCTTCTTGGATTTCCTTCCTCAAAGTCTGTAGTGGACCAGGTCGCCCATATTCCGCTTGCAGAGCTTTGAGAAACTGGCCTCCTGATATCTGCTGATGCAGGTCTCGGACGCTGGCCGCCTCTCTAGTACGCACGATAGGAGGAGGTGAACTCGTCCTCCTTTCCCGCTTGACACGCTGTCGAGCTGGCGGGGCGTACACCATAAGCAGAGGCCAAGGAAGATCCAGAAGGGCTCCATCCGGAGCAGCGAACATCTGCACTGGTTCTCCTTGAGCGTCATGTGTGGGTATAATGTACTCCACTCTCATTCCCGCAGATCTGAACAGCTGCCGCCACTGTGGCTACTGCCCGGTGGTCTGGTACTGACACAAGTACCAAACTGTATGGTTTATTATGGGCACTAGAGCGGGTGTATGAGTCCCATGAAGAATTTGAAAAATCATTTAAGACCCTTTTGAATTATTGTTGATGCTGAAACTTACTCTCATCAACTTTAGGTATGTGTATGCGCGGCGTGCTTTTGGGGGGTGTAAGGCCATAAAATTAATTAAAATTTCTGGTACTGCCACAAGTACTAAGCACGCGGTGACTTGAAAGGGCACGCTAGGTGGCCATGGGGTGGCATGCATGATGTCACATTTAATTATTGGGATATGTTCTAAGTGGTTGTTATGTGTTGTGTCATTTGAATGTCTTCAACGCTAGTATTGGGATTCAATAACACCCAAGGGTATGATAAATTTGCCTCTTAGCATTTTTTGGTGTAATATTCGGAGCGGTTTCGTACGTGAGTTCCGTGTATAGAATCCAAGTTTGGCAACTTCTCATGCATGTAAATGTTTCGAAAATTTGATATGTGGGTTTACTTTGATGTCCTATCCGTTGGTGGGATAATCCGATGTCATAATATACTTATTTCATAGTTTTAGTGCCACGACTAGGCTCCAAAATCGACGATATCCCCCATACTTAAGGAATATTAAGTTGGGCCATTTGATGGAGGTTGGATGTTTAGCATGTCGCAATTTCAGCAAATGGCAGTATGCCAACCAACCCATGATGACATCCATCATTGGCCATGCTATACATCTTCAATTTGAGTTATCGCTGCGCTGATTTGAATCCCAAATCTGTTCGGATAAAAAATCGAAAGAAGCACCATGATTTCGAAGACAAGTGGAACACCACTTTGCAGCACAAAACTCCACATTGGTGACAACATGCATCGATTGGGAGGGCTAAACGTGACCTATGGACCAATAGGGCATAAGGCAACTCAGTTTGGGCCATAAAGGTAATGATATAGCATGGATAGCACCACCAGGATGGAGGCGGACATCGAAAAAAATTCTAGCGTTTTGGTACTTGTGATAGTACCAGATTCGATTCTGGTACTATGACTAGTACCACTGGGCAGTACCCAACTGGGGCATGCGAGACTGAAAATCAGGAAGAACAAAGAGAGCTGAAGTATTCTCAGGGTCCAGACCGGACGCCATTCTTCCACATATCTCCTCAGTACGGCCTCAATGGTCAAATGGTTGGAGGAGAAGGGAGGATTGCACCAGACGTTCAACCCTCGCCAGTTTTCCTTCAAACAGTCCGTCCAGTAGCGATTAATCTGACGATTCTTTCCTCCCAAGTCGCAACAGGCGTCCACCTCGAAAGGTCCATATTCTTGACTCAAGAAATCGAACATGTCCGCACGGAACTTCCAGTCCTGTCGGTCGCTGGGCTCCAGGAGTCTGGTTGAGGCCTCGCTGCACTTCGGCGTTGCGGAGTTACCAGCGCTATAGCAGGGGTCTTCCTGGGAGAAGGAGGCGAGGAAGCTGTCAATTTGCCAGAGCGCGTCTGAGCTGCCAGAGTTGCTTCCTCGTACCCGGTTTCGGCCAGCTGCAATGTATGTAGTGCGTCCAGCCAGAGTTGGGAGGAGTCCATCCAGGTGAGAGCCCCACTGTACGCGAGGACTGAGTCAGGATCTTTGTTCTTGGCGCTGTTGGACTTACGTTCCTTCAGCTTGTTGGGATCTGCCACTCCCAGTGGAGCGCGTCCTTGGCGAGACTCTTTACCAGCTGCAGGTCTGAACTTGCTGACAGTGTCCGCGGCCGAGGGGGGTCGCTGCGGTTTCCCAGTGGAACCCAGAGTAGCGCTCCAGGGATGTACTCCATCTCGGGTACCCCTATTTCCACTAGATCCATGTACCATCGGGCTTGGCGTCGGCTGAGAGGTTGTCCAGGTGTCATTAGCCAGACTAGGGGTTTATGGTCACCCTGCAATTGAAACTCGGTCCAGATGAGGTAGTGTCTCCAAGTTTGCGTAGTGCAGTGATGGAGAGCGCAGAGTTCTCTTTCGCCAGCATGGTAGTTCTGCTCTGCTCCATTAAACTGTCTGCTCTCAAAGGCGATAGGTTGCAATCCATTTCCCACGTCTTGCATCAGTACACCCCCCAGCGCCACTCCACTGGCGTCAGTTTGTACTACGAAAGGATGCCGTCCTTCGGCCGCCGCTTTCATATCGGGTAGCGCCTGAGTGGGGGAAGAACATAGCGCCTTCTTGATTTCCTCGAAGGCCCAACGCTGCATGGGTCCCCATAGCCAAGCGACATCCCCTTTGGTGAGCTGGGTCAAAGGTTGTGCTACTTCGGAGAAGCCCAGCATGTACCGCCGGTAGTACCCAGCTAACCCCAAAATTGACGCACATGCGTGGCGTTTTCCAGAGCGGGCCAGTCCCTGATGGCGGCCAGCTTGTCATGTTGAGGTTGACTTCCTTCACGTGAGATAACGTGCCCCAGAAAGCGTATCTGGGTCTGCAGTAGCTGACACTTAGACTCCTTGAGGTAGATGCCCTGGTTCTCACAGACTTCGAGAAATTGCTGGAGGTGGGAAAGATGCTCCTCCAAGGTGTTGCTGAAGAGGATGCAGTCGTCCAGGAATATTCTTACAAAAGGAAGATGTCCCAGAGCGCGCTGCATGCGTCGCTGATAGCAGGAAGGACTGTTGGTCTGCCCCATGGGCATCACCAACCACTCATACGAGCCATAGGGGGAGGTGAACGCAGTCTTTTCTACATCCTCAGGCGCCATGGCCATCTGCCAGAACCCATCGACTGCATCGAAGGAGGAGAAGTACTTGGCCCCGTGCATGGAGTCGAACAACTGCTGAATGTCGGGAAGTGGATATTTGTCTTTGACGGTCAGGCTGTTGATTGCTCGGAAGTCGCAGACCATTCTGAGTACTTCAGGTTTCCCAGGCTTGGGAACCATCAGCACTGGTGCAGCGAACGGACTTGAGGAAGGCCTGATGTAGCCCTTGCTCAGGAGTTCATCCAGGCGTTCTCGCAGTTGAGTCAGCTCCACCATGGACATCTTATAGGGTCTCTTAGCGGGCGCGATGCCATTCCAGCCCTCTTGCAGTCTCACATGGGCCACTTCATCTTTTCGCAGGGCGTCAAAGTTGGGCAGCGCTTCGCGAATTACTCGAGGCGAAAAGGACTCGGTCAGCTTTTGAAACTTCTTTCTCCATTCTGGGGAGATGGAAGGGTCCTCCAAATTCTCGCTGGTGGCCACCGCTGATAACATCGAAGTCCCTACCAAAGGTGTCGCATAGGCCACTAAGATGCCGTGTGGTGTCGCGGCGCTGTCCGTTCCCGCGTACCTGCGCCGATAGGCTTTGATATCCTTGCTCGCTTGGGCCGCTGATAACATCACCATCGGTTCCAGAGCCATGGCGGTTCTCTCGCCTTTGCGCGTGGAGCTACGCCCCGGCGAACATCCCAGTATCCGCACGGATTTGCCATGATGACGAAACCTGACTGATCCCCACCCATCATAGTCCAGCGTGACCGGCGAGAGGTGTCTCAACCACCTTCTGTAGGAGTCTACACTCTCTTGCTCTTCTCTTCTTTACGGTTTCGGACTTATTCTATCTACACTTATTAAACGACCGCACGAGGTATGGTTTCGCTTGGTCTACTACTGTATCGGACTTCGGTTTCGTAAATCCTTCTAGTAATGCTTTTGCTTTCAGTGCATGCTTTCAATACACAATATACAGCAGTTACGGCTCTTACTTTTTATGTTACAATTCTCAGTTCAGTTCTCATCTCCGAAACGGGTTACACTTAGAGTTCTTATACATCCAGGAACTCTTTCCATAACTCAACTGTACTGAGTACTCCGTACAACAGGCTAGGCACCTCACATCAACATCATTCTGATCGGTCCTACTGTACTCCGTACTGAGTACTCTTGCGTTTTATACTTAGCCGTTTTTCCAGCATGCTCACGATGTCGTGAGCAAGGTGCACCCCGTCCCAGAACTCGCGGACCGTGCGAGTCTGTCTGTCCTGACTTTGACGCACGCGACGCAGGAACGGACCGATCGACGCCATCTCCCCCTTGTCGGGCATCACCAGCTGCGCCAAGGGGACCACTATGACGTCCAGGGTGAGGTTCTTACCGTCCCGAGCTTCCTTCAACACCGAAGAAAGCTCGCGGTACTCGGAGCTTAGTTTGCCGAAGCAGTGTCTGGCCACTTCCGACAGCAGGGAGTGGTCTGACAACACCGTCTCCTCACCCCCGCCCTCTAGTTTGCCCAGACGCGCCATCTCCATGGCGTAGCGCACCGGCTCCAGTTCCCGAACCTCCCTGACCTGCCGAACAAATCGGAGGAGCCGACCAAAGACGTGGGACGACCCCTCCACCTCTGTGTGGTATCTGTCCACCGCCTTCTCCATGGCTCTGAGGGCCTCCTTAAGAGCGTGCTGCTCGTCCTTACGACTGTAATGGCTTCGGGACTCCCTGTAACGAGAGGACGAGAAGGTGAACTGGCTGTCGCCATCCCCGTCCTCACCCGGCCCATCGCCGCCAGGATCCTCGCCCGGACCCCCCGGATCTCCTGGCCCTCCAGGGTCACCGCCCCCCGAGCCTCCGGGACCTCCATGACTGCTGACACCGGGCACCTCCGGAAGCTCGCGCGTTTGGCTCCGAGTGCTCAGGTTGAGGGACCATCCCCCCCCCGTCTCCTGGTGTGTCTGCTGCCGCAGCAAGCGGAGGCGGTGACACAACCGGGAAGTTGTCGAAAGCACCGGGCCACACGTCCGCGGCGCAAAACCCACACACCGGCAGGTACACCTTCTTCAGGAGTGCCACTACACTTCTCCTAGTGCCCACTTGACATGTCCACATATGCACCGGACTCTCCTCGTGCCCGCACCCGCAGCGAGAGCAGTTGTCTGCGACGGGCGCCACGGCCGCCGTGAGACTGTAAATCACCTGGGACCCGAGGACTCTGTCCTCGTCCGAGACCCTCGCCTTCAGGAATTGCCTGATCTGACTGGTAGTGTGCACGCACCCGGCGACCTGACCAAGGGAACGATACCTACGAGCGGCGTCGTAAAACAGGCGCTGGGCGTCGACCCCCAGTTTGCCATGCTCGACCACGTGTTGCCGGAGGGCGGCGCAGACTTTCACTGGAAGGGAAACATAGTCCCATGAGTGCGGCGGAAGCGATGCTACGCCCGCGTGTGTAGGAGTCTCCACTCTTGCTTATTTCTTCTTTACGGTTTCGGACTTACTATATCTACACTTATTAAACGACCGCACGAGGTATGATTACGCTTGGTCAACTATAAGACTTCGGTTTCGTAAATCTTATTAGTTATGCTTTTGCTTGCAAGTGTATGCTTTCAATACACAATATACAGCAGTTACGGCTCTTACTTTTTATGTTACAATTCACAGTTCAGTTCTCATCTCCGAAACGGGTTACACTTGGAGTTCTTATACATTCAGGAACTCTTTCCATAACTCAACTGTACTGAGTACTCCGTACAACAAGCTAGGCACCTCACATCAACATCATTCTGATCGGTCCTACTGTACTCCGTACTGAGTACTCTTGCGTTTTATACTTAGCCGTTTTTCTTGCTCTTGTGCTTGCCTCCTAGCACAACTCCCCCCCCTTATGGCTACTGCCCGGTGGTATGGTACTGTCACAAGTACCAAAATGCACGCTTTATTATGGGCACTAGATGGGGTGTATGAGTCCCATGAAGGTTTTGAAAAATCATTTAGGACCCTTTTGAATTGTTATTGATGCTGAAATGTACTCTCGTGAACTTTAGGTATGTGTATGTGCGGTGTGCTTTTGGGGGGTGTAACGCCATGAAATTAATTAAAATTTCTGGTACTGTCACAAGTACCAAGCGCGCGGTGACTTAAAAGGGCACGCTATGTGGCCACGAGGTGGCATGCATAATGTCAAATTTCATTATTGAGATGTATCCTAAGTGGTCGTCATGCGTTGTGCCATTTGAACGTCTTTAACGCCAGTATTGGGATTCGATAACACCCAAGGGTGTGATAAAATGGCCTCTCAGCATTTTTTGTAGTAATATCGGGAGCGATTTCGTACTTAAGTTCCATGTGTAGAGTGCAAGTACGGCAACTTCTCATGCATGTAAAGGTCTTGAAAAATCGATATATGGGTTTACTTTTGATGTCATAAACGCTGGTGAGGCGATCCGACGTTATAATATACTTATTTCGTAGCTTTAGTGCCACGACTAGGCCGTAAAATCGACGATAGCCCTCATACTTAAGGAATCTTGAGTTGGACCATTTGGTGGAGATGGGATGTTTAGCATGTCGCAGCTTCAGCGACGGGCAGTATGCCAACTGCCCCATGCTCACATCCATCATTGGCCATGTTATACAGCTTCAATTTGAGCCATCGCTGGGTTGAATAGAATCCCAAGTCTGTTCAAAAAAAATCCGAAAGTAGCGCCATGATTTCGAAGACAAGTGAGACACCATTGTGCAACACAAAACTCCACCTTGTTGGCAATATGCATCCACTGGGAGGGCTACACGTAACCTATGGACCAATGGGGCATAATACAACTCAGTTTGGGTCGTTAAGGTAATGGTATATCATGGATATCACCATCAGGATGGAGGAGGACATCAAAAAGAATTCTAGCGTTTTAGTACTTGTGATAGTACCAGATTCAATTCTGGTACTATGACTAGTACCACCGGGCAGTAGCCACTTAGGGAAGGTCACGTCCACGCTGACCACGTCGGACCAGTAAAGTTTTTATAAAGATCTTCTACTGTTGCTCTGAATGATTATACAGGTCTCAGCCGCCTGTATAGCCTGTTGTCTGGGATGGCACTACACTTCCCAAGACACACCGCAGTAAGGAGATCAACCTCTTAAGCACAAGGGTCGGCCTCTCACCGGTCTGCCATCTGCACTACCAGGCTCCCCCAAGGCTCGAGGTCTCACATCCATTACCACGCTCAAGGTTTCAAACCTTCCAACACGGTACACTTACAGGGGATGACAATAGGTTTGCCAATTACCTGACAGTTCTCGGGATGCCGGCCCGGAGGAAAGGTTTTAAACCTTCACCGCCTCCTCGGAGTGCGTAGAGCTTTTACCCAGATCTCCAACTGCTGCCCGGTCGTGCCAGGTCCGGAGCCAATGCTCTCGTGAAATGGATTATACAGATTTCCACCTGTTGCCTGGTCGCACCGAGGCTAGAGCCACTGCTCGGTTGGATAGATTATCCAGGTTCTCACCTGCTGCCTGGTCATACCGAGGCTTAGAGCCACTGCTCAAATGGATTATACAGATTTCCACCTGTTGCCTGGCTGTGCCGAGGCTAGAGCCACTGCTCTCTCGGATGGATTACCCAGGTTCTCACCTGCCGCCTGGTCTCGCCAAGGCTGGAGCCACCGCTCTTCCCGAAGCTCCCCAACGCTCTTAATCGCTAAGACCACTCGCGTCAGATTCCCATCCGCCCTCAGGTATGATCGTCACTTCAGCTCGTACTCCCGCTAACGCTATCGGTTCCGGCTCAAACTCGGGCAGGTCACTCTCAACAACAGCTGACGGGACTAAAACGCTCATCTCGCTCAGATCCTCCCTGACAAGCAGTTCAGACAGGAATGCATGCACCTCTTCATGTAGGGTCAGGTTGTGGAAAAGCTGTTTTAACAATGCCGACGGAATCCCATACAAATTCTCTCGCGCTCCCATGCCCTTCGCAAACACACCTCCGGCCCTCATCGCGCGCCCTCCTTGCGCTACCTTTTCGTGCCTACCGTTCTGCCGGAAGTACTCGCAAGGCGTGTCGGAATCACACACTCGCAGGGGTGTGCGCAACGGAACGTTGGTCCAGATGTGCGTGGGCTTCCTGTATGCGGTCCCGTATTTACAGTACGTGACGAGGTGCGGAGCTGGTAGATTGCTCATGTATCGACGCGTGTGCAAACCGTGGGGCTCTCTTCCCTTCGGGTTCTCAATGAAGTGCGCTTCGGGCCTCAAGTACCGGATGATTTCCAATGTCCTACGAACTCGCCTGTCTGCAGCGCGCAAATCTCGGATGCCTGCCGTCTTCGCCTGGCTGTACTCTGTGCAAGGTGGGCTAGCCCAGACTACGTCAAAGTGTCCTGGTCTGAACTGTCGGTAGTCCCATCGCATGATATCCTCGCAATGTGTGGGGCCCCACTTGGGCTGAATGTCTACGGCAACTACTTCGCTGTTGGGAAATTGCTTAGTGAACTGCCTCTCGACTGACCCGGTCCCACAAAACAATACGAGAATCTTAGACTGGCCGACTGGCTCCTTCTCAAGTGCTGCGGCTCCGTTGACTGGCGGCAGGGTGCTCTGAGCAGATACTCTCGCGAAAGTTCCTACTTCCTCATCAAACCTCTCCTCTGGTACCCATGGCATTGCTCCGTCTACCTTGAGCTCCTCCGAGAGCGTAGTCCATACCGCTCCTGCGGATTCGTCGCGCCTCTTGCGGACCCTAAGCTTCTCTCGCTCCACTCTCTTAGCCTCGATCCTCTCAAACTCCAACAACGCCCGGTTGGGAACGCCGGGCCTGCCGGCTCCGTCCCACTCCAGATCCTCTCGGGTCTTCCACTCGTTCTCGCTGCGGGGCATTCCGGTCCACTTGACCAGGTACTCCGTCCACCTCTTACCCTGACGCTGGCGCGTACGCGAACGCTCCACCCTCTCGACGTGGGTTTCCTTGCGCCCGCTGACGTCCAACGGAGGAGAGGGAATCTCCTTAGCTCTCTCAACAAAGCGGCTGCTCGACTCTACCGGCGAAAGCCGGTCCACGGTAAACACATCGTGCACTTTCCACTGCTTAGTGGCTATTACCCTTCGGGTGGCTTAAGCCACCCTAACAGCGATTTAGGGTGGCTTAAGCCACCTTAACGTTTTCAATTATTACGGGAGCTATCGGTACCGGAAGCTAGATTTTTTTAGTCCAAAATGACGGCGGTATTGTCTTCTTTTAGACACTATGTGCACTATTAGGCGAGCCCAAGTTCCCGGTGAGCAATTTTGGGAAGTATCCAAGAGGGTGCAACATTTAGTAAAATTTGAGCGATTTTCCCGGTTTTTGCATACCCATGCTACTTCAACCGAGATTTTGAGGGTCAAGATGACCTCGGATCAAACTTTTGGCAAAATACTGCAGAAAGAGCAACTCGAGATCTTGACAACATAGGTCTCCAAATTTTGAAAGCGTCTTAGAGGAAGCCCCCGGTGAGCTAATTAGCTTAAGGTGGCTTAAGCCATCTTAAGGAAAATTGGGAAATACCCACCCTACTTCAACCGAGATTTTGAGGGTCAAGATGAACTCAGATCAAACTTTTGATAAGACACTGCAGAAAGAGCAGCTCAAGATCTTGACGACATAGGTCTCCAAATTTTGAAAGCATCGCCGAAGAAGCCCCCATGAGCCCTTTAAGTTAAGGTGGCTTAAGCCACCTTAAGCTGCGGGTAATAGGCATTAGGCGTCTGCAACCTATAGGCCGACGGTGCGCCTCTATCGCTCGCGGGAAGGGCCATCTGCCTGTCGCTGTGAAAGACTTCCAGCACCCGAAGGGGCCCGAGGCGCTTCTTAAGCAACTTTTTGTGCAACCCGCGGTCGCCCGGCTGGGTGAGGTACGTGGCGTCCACCCAAACCTCATCGCCTACCGCGTAACTCCTGGACCTGTGACGCGCGTCGTACTGGGCGATCTGCTGCTGCTGAGCTAAGAGCAGCTTTTCCCTAGCGAGCTGCAACTGGCGAACAAATTGGCGGGCTGTCTCGTGGGCTGTACCCTTTTTTACTGCTGCGCCCCTCCCCCCCTTAGCTCGGCCTCTCCGTGATGCAAGTGCTGCTTCCATGAAAAAGTCCAGCTGAGAGGCCGGGGCGTGACCGTACGTCAGTTCAAAAGGGGTGAAGCCCGTGACGGCGGAACGAGAGTCATTAATGGCGTACTCGACCGGGGTACACCACAAATCCCAATCGTGCTGGTTGGCGTCGACATACGCGCGCAACATGCGTTCGACCGTGTGGTTTGTGTGCTCTGCCTGCCCATCACCTTGCGGGTGGTACGGCGTGGTAGAGGCAATCTGGACTCCCATCAACCGATGTAGCTCGAGATGCATCTCATCTCTGAAGCGGGAGTCCCGATCACAGACGATCTTCATGGGAGCGCCGTGCAAACGCCACACTTGGTCGAAATACATGCGCGCGATCTGTGCAGCCGAGCTGTCAGCGTAAAGCATGGGGACTACGTGCACCATCTTGGACAGCTTGTCCGTGAAGGTAGCAAACGCGTCGTACCCTCGCTCTGTGCGAGGCAGCCCAGTGACGAAGTCGATACTAACCACTTGCCACAGTCTTACTGGGACTTGCAGGGGGTTAAGCTGACCGTCTGGGTACCCGTTGCGTGGCCGGGTCTGTTGGCACACGACGCAGGATTTGCACCAGTCGGTGACATCCTTGCTCATGCGTGGCCACCAAAAACGACGGGATACCCTGTCCAGTGTCTTATCCCTTCCTGTGTGCCCTGCTGCTGGGGACTCGTGTGCTTCGCGCATCACCAGCTCTCTGAGGGGGGAATCCTGAGCTAGCACTAGCTGATACCGCCCTTCTGCCACTCGCCATATCATGTCGTCTACCATGCGAAATGTGTCTGTCCTCTGATGTGGGGCTGCGATCAGTTCTTCTTTCAACGAACTGAGGTACAGGCTGCGTTCGTATTCCGCTTGCAAGGCGCGGACGAACTCACCAGCCTTCAGTGGTCCTGACGCTGCCCTGGCCTTTGCTGCAACCCCTGTAGTGACTAAAGGCTCGTCGGGTTCTGCCTCACTGTCCTTTCGCGCAGGTGGCGCTCGGGGCTTCGCCCTGCTGGCTGCTGGGGCCCATACCAGAAGGACCGGCCAGCGCAGCGGGGGCCGACCTCCTTCAGGGGACTCGAAGAGGTGGTTGGGACGACCTTTTTCGTCCTTCATGTCAAAGACCTTGACCGGATGAAGCCCATACTTGGGGTGAATCAACCGCCTCCAGGGAGCGTCATAGTCTGGCAGAAGGAACATCGCCGAGGTGTTTTCTGGATCGGCGCGCCACTCAGCAAGGAAATGCCGCAGAATTCTTTCTATCAAGTCCGAATCCTTCGTGTAAGGGGGGTTACACCAAACGTGTTTCCCGCGCCACTTTTCCTTCAAGCAGTCGGTCCAATAGGTGTCAACCTGCCGGTTAACGCCCATGGAGTCGCAACACGCGTCAACGTCAAACATCCCGTACTGGGCCGCTATCTCCTCAAAGCGCTCCCTGATCAGCTTCCAGTCCTGGCGATCTACGACCTGGTCGTAGTGGGAGCTACCTTCTGGGGGCTTAACGGGCTCAGGTACCTTTCCGGCTGCCTTTGGATGACTCTGGGTCTCAGGATGGGGGAACTCGTCGGTCCCCGGTGCTCCTTTCTCCGGATGACTCTGGACTTCTGCTGTGGCCTGTTCCCTAGCTCGGTCTGCTCTGGTCATGACTGCTAGCGATTCGGCATCCCTCAAGGACTTCTCGCCTACTGCTAGGGTGGCAGCTGCGTCCAGCCAGAGGGCCGGCGACTCTACCCACGTGAGCCCATTCAGATGGGTGAGCTCACCAATGACCGGTGCCGGACTGGTGGGAGGGAAGGACTCGTCCTCGGAATCACTATACTCGAAGGTGGCGCCTAAGACAGATGTGGGATCCTCGTCCTCTTCACATCTCTTGCCTTTCGGCTCAGAGTACTCGGGTCCATCGGTGGTGCGATCCACTGCCCCGAGGACAGAGGTAGGATCCTCGTCCTCTTCGGACCCCTTGCCTATCGGTGCGGAGTCTCTGGGCCCATCCGTGGCGCGATCCACAATCCCTTTTTCCTTCAAACCTTCTCTGGCTGACATTTCCTGATAGTCTGGTCGCCGGGACTGCGCATCTGGTACTACCAAACAGCGCCCTGGCACGTGCTCCATCTGATGGACTCCTACTTCTACCAAGTCCTCGTACCAGCGAGCCTGACGTCGGCTGAGCTCCCTAGCTGGGGCGAAGAGCCACTGAAGGGGTTTATGGTCTCCCATGAGCTTACAATGATGTGAAAATCAGATAATGTCTCCAGGTGACCGTGGTACAATGATGGATGGCACAAAGCTCCCGTTCCCCAGCGTGATAGTTCTGCTCTGCGCTGGAGAACTGCCGGCTTTCAAAGGCCAAGGGCTGCAAGCCTCGTCCCTGATCCTGCATGAGTACACCCCTAGTGCTACTCCACTGGCATCTGTCTGTACGAAAAAGGGTCTGGAACCGTCTGCTGCGCCCTTTTGATCGGGTAGGGCCAAGGCTGGGGAGGAGATCAAAGCAGTTTTCAGCTGTTTAAATGCTGCCTTTTCATTCTCGCCCCAGGTCCATTCCACGCCGGATTTGGTGAGGCGGGTCAGCGGGTACGCGATATCTGCGAAGTTCTGGATGTACCTTCGGTAGAAGCCACACATGCCCAGGAACTGTCGCACGTGTGTGACAGTTTCTAGGTCTGGCCAATCGCGTACCGACGCAACCTTATCCTGCTGTGGGCGGCATCCATCCCGATCCACCACATGCCCTAGGAACCGGACTGCTCGTTTGCACAGTTTGACTTTCGACTTTTTAAGATAGACGGAATTCTTTCGACATGCCTCCAAGACCTGGCGGAGGTGGTCGAGGTGTACCTTATGGGCGCTCTTACCCGGAACCTCAGCTGAGAAAATCATGATGCCATCTACAAATACTCTGCAAAAGGGTAGGTGCCCGAGCACACTGAGAAATAAACGTGGTAAAATGGTGGTAAAATGTGGTAAACTGGTGGTAAATTGTGGTAAATTGGTGTTTTACCACCATTACACTAATAGTGGCGATATAAATCCCGTGGGTAATTTCCTATTGGTAACGTGGCACTTTTCTAACACGATTTTACCACATTTACTTATAGCGCGGTAATTATATATTATTGTTTACCATTGCTGTATATAATTTACCATGGTACCCCCCTACGACCGGTAAATTGACCCCCAATGGTAAAATTACCACATATGACCGGTAAATTGACCCCCAATGGTAAAATTACCACATATTACCGGTAAATTTACCACGGTATGACCACGGTTGGACACGTGGCAGGCATGATGCACTGTGATACGGACACGTGTGCAAGATTAGTGCACGTGGCAATCAGGCATGGAATGTTACATAACTGTTACCAGATATGCTAGGTAGGTAAGTATGTGGCTTGGCAAGTCCCGGCCCCGTCCTGGGTTTTGCAAGTAAGGTCACACTAGAAGCAATACGAAGGAGAAAGGAAGGAAGGACGCATGCTGCTGGTTTCTAGCTTGCCGTTGCTAAGGTCTTGAGCATCGTGCAGATTTCATTCCTGGCCAAAGGTAGATGGCGTGGAGGGGGATTTTAAATCCCGGAGGGCGGTGGCAGATACACTTGGTCTCAAGGCGTGACGCCGGCATCAGCAGGGTATGTTTGGCATCCTCTTTCAAGACAAAGACGGCACGGCTGTTCATGCGCGCGTTTTTGATAGTCGGGTATGCCGTCACCATGGCTAGACGGCACACAGCGCAATGTGTGGCCGGGTCCCAGATCAGATAGTAAGCTTCCAAGGCACAGCGCCGGGGAGAGCGCCGCACGCGCCACGCGCCTGATTCGGCGCGGAGCGGAGCAGCCTCCCCGCACCCTTTGTCCCCGGGTCTATGCTCCTTGCGTACTTTTACTATATGTACCGTACACACACGCGCACCCTCGCTGCATCCCTCCCACCCACGACCTGCGGCGCCCGCTTTGCTCACCCCCTTTGGCCGCTGATTCACCCAGCCGCAGATAGGCGAGGATAAAGGCACGGCGCCGGGGAGAGCGCCGCACGCGCCACGCCTGATTCGGCGACAGAGCAGCCTCCCCGCACCCTTTGTCCACAGGTCCTATGGTCCTTGCGTGCACACTATGCACCTATCTACCGTACGCGCACCCTCGCGCATCCCTCCCCCCACCCGACCCTGCGGCGGCGCCGCTTTGCAGCCGCGCTGGCCGCTGATTCGCAACCGCAGATGAAGCAGCATAAGGCACAGCGCCGGGGAGAGCGCCGCACGCGCCACGCGCGTGATTCGGCGCGGAGCGGAGCAGCCTCCCCGCACCCTTTGTCCCTGGGTCCTATGGTCCTTGCGTGCACACTATGCACCTATGTACCGTACACACACCCTCGCGCATCCCTCCCCACCCACGACCTGCAGCGCCGCTGCTCACCCTTTGGCCGCTGATTCGCAACCGCAGATGAAGCAGGATAAGGCACAGCGGGGGGGAGAGCGCTGCACGCGCCACGCGCCTGATTCGGCGCGGAGCGGAGCAGCCTCCCCGCACCCTTGGTCCCTGGGTCCTATGGTCCTTGCGTGCACACTATGCACCTATCTACCGTACGCGCACCCTCGCGCATCCCTCCCCACCCACGACCTGCAGCGCCGCTGCTCACCCTTTGGCCGCTGATTCGCAACCGCAGATGAAGCAGGATAAGGCACAGCGCCGGGGAGAGCGCGGCACGCGCCACGCGCCTGATTCGGCGCGGAGCGGAGCAGCCTCCCCGCACGCTTTGTCCCTGGGTCCTATGGTCCTTGCGAGCACACTATGCACCTATCTACGGTACGCGCACCCTCGCGCATCCCTCCCCACCCACGACCTGCAGCGCCGCTGCTCACCCTTTGGCCGCTGATTCGCAACCGCAGATGAAGCAGCATTAGGCACAGCGCCGGGAAGAGCGCCGCACGCGCCACGCGCCTGATTCGGCGCGGAGCGGAGCAGCCTCCCCGCACCCTTTGTCCCTGGGTCCTATGTTCCTTGCGTGCACACTATGCACCTTTCTACAAAGAAATAAACAAAGATATATGCCGGGGAAAAAAAAACAATCCCACCCATGACTCGCTGTTCACCCCTTGGCCGCTGATTCGCAACCGCAGATGAACAGTCACCCGACAGGCTGCTGACCAGGCACCCGCGGAGTGGCGGCTGCGTTCACTAGATGAAGGGCGGGCGGGCGGGATCCCGTACGGGAAGGGAGGGGAAGGAAAAGTTCACGGTCTTACCGGTTTTTCCTCGACCACTCCTCCAGCGACCGGGGGGAGGCCGCCTCCCTGCACGGTTGCAGCTTCGGAGGCCTGCGCACCAGTTCACGAAAGCATGTTTGAATCCACCGCGGAAACCATGGGATATTCCCACAGCAGTGGCATCCCACAGCGTGCATGCCGGAAAACAGGGGAGTCCGCATACCTGAATGAATACGCACAGCCGGTGACTTTTCCTAAGCACGTGATTCCGCACCAGGGCGCAGTCACCGGCTGTGTGTATCCACATATTCGCTGACCACCTATTTACGCAGAAACTTTCAGGAGCCGTCCGCTCTTTCAGTCGAACAGCGGTTAACTAATTAAGCCACGAACCTATCCAACATGCACATCCACAAGAGACAAGCATGGGGCACGTAACCTTTGGAGCGAGTGCGGCCTGGCCTGCATACCTGAATGAATACGCACAGCCGGTGACTTTTCCTCAGCACGTGATTCCGCACCAGGGCGCAGTCACCGGCTGTGTGTATCCACATATTCGCTGACCACCTATTTACGCAGAAACTTTCAGGAGCCGTCCGCTCTTTGAGTCGAACAGCGGTTAACTAATTAAGCCACGAACCTATCCTAACATGCACATCCACAAGAGACAAGCATGGGGCACGTAACCTTTGGAGCGAGTGCGGCCTGGCCTGCCTCGCCGCCAACCGTGGCCGTCCTTGCCCGTTTAGGTGCACCTTGTTCAGCAGCGCTCGTTGCTCCTGTTCGGGTACTCTCCATTCTTAAGTAACAGTACTCGCTTTTAAAAGTAAACTACCTGTTCTGCATACATTGCAACAAAACTGCTTTCTGTCACCCGCGTGATTCAAGAAAAAAGTAAAACTACTTACCAGCCATTTTCTTTCTCGACCTTCTGCTACTTAAATTAAATAAACAAAAAAAATAAACTCTTACAGTTTAACTGTTTTTTGAAAACTTCAACTTCAAGAACCTAACTTGGTTTCTTGGCTACGTTACCTCTATCTCTTACCAGCTATGGTGCGCGTGGCCACTACAATCGGCTACCTTTCGGCTCCCTACTGGTTTAGCCGAGACAGGTATGATACGATCTGTATGTGACGCATCCCACCTATCTACTGAACGATGATGTATACCCCTGCCTGCGTTCATACCTGGCCGCCATTCGCCAGTCGCTCCACTCCTGTCAATTCTACCTTGGCCACAGACCTGAGAATTGCACATCTACCATTCAGGATCCTCGTTTACCACGGTTTACCAGCTCCGTCTCTATATTTATACTACATTGCGAAGTTTTATATCCATTTACCATTAGGCCACGACCATTTACCATTCCATATCCTCGTTTACCACGCTCCGTTCTGAAATTACCAGGCTTTTACCATGCTTCAACCTATGTTACCGCAAATTACCAATGATTTACCGTCAGTTATTTTTTTTTTATAAATATTTTAACGTTTACCACCTGATTACCACCCCACATAGGGGCTTACCGCCGTTTACCACCAGTTTACCAAATTTTAACACCAGTTTACCACATTCTACCACGATTCCTTCTCAGTGTGTGCGCTGGCCACTCCGCGGAGAGCGTTGGTGTGCGGGCCCAGGGGTCGAGTTCGCGCCAGGGTAGATATCTTCCGCGGAGGTGACTCGGGCCGCATTGGGAATTTACTTCGGCCACATTTCGGCCCGTCTCGGCCCGAACCCAAAATTGCCCGCCGCAGGCGCAAAATTTTAATTTTAAGTATGACAATTTGTCAAAAATCGATAAAATTTTGGAAATTTATCGATTTTCCCCTCAATGCGACTCGGCCCATCCGCAACTTTTCCTTCGGCCCGCCTTCGGCCCGGGCCTCCGTGACACGGCCCCGGGCCGACCGATCCCAGGAAGATATCTTCCCTGGTTCGTGCGACGTCCATCCCGATGGCCCGGTACTGGGCTGCTGGGCACCATGGAGCTAAGGGCCGGTGGTGACCTGGCTGAAGCGACCTCCTGGTCCTGTGCGGCTGAAGGGCACACTTCAGTCTCTTGGGTGCAGATAGAACCTGAGGGTGAACCCAGGTCTATGACCGTCTGGTGCTCGGGCCTCTGAGCAAGGTTGACCTCTAAGCCCCCAGAACGCAATCCACCGAACACGTCGTTGGCGCAGGACTCATTCTCTGGCTGCGAGCGCGTGCCATTGGGACCAGCGTCGCTGGAAGTGCCCTGTCCAATCCTCACAGAGGGACGAGCGGTGGGTGGTCGTTCTCTGTACTCCCTCAAGGTCTCTTCGTGCCTACTGATGATCTCATTCCTCTCCGCGATGCTGGCGCTCAACTGCGCCATTCTGGCGCGAATCAAACCCCCGAGTGTGTCGCCAGCCCCCACGCTGTGCCCCACGCCATGTCCCTCCGAAGCAGAGCGCTCTGACGGTGGCGACGGTGTCAGCGTGCGGTGCGGGTCGGGAACCATGTGCTCACCAACTGCAAGGTTGGGCGAGCGCCCCGAGGCGCTGTTAACCTCCTCATCGTCCCCCCCTTGTCTGTAAGGGGAGTCGCCATCTTCTCCGGCTTGGCTCGGGATCAGTGTGTATTGCTTATTTTTTCCTTTTACGGCCCGCAATCAGCAAATCCACTGGCCCGCTTTCGGCCAATACGGCCAGTCTCCAAAATTGCCCGCATGCGTTTAATTTTAAGTATGGTGATATTGTAAAAATCGCATAATTTTGCATAAATTTTGGTATTTTCATATCAAACGTCACGGCCCGCATCCATATATTCCATCGGCCCGCATGCGGCCCGGAGTGGTGAGCTACGGCCCCGGGCCGGCCCACCACGGTAAGCAATATACTCTGCTCGGGATGGGCGATGGTGGTGCCCCCGAGATCGTGGGAGTGACCCCCTCCGTGGTACGTTGTGTCCAAGCAGCTCAGAAACTCGCTACACAGCCGGGTACGCAACTCAGTTCGCCGCGCTTCCTTGGCTAGCATCGCAGGCCCCACGAGAGCTGCGAGTGCGGATAGCGGCGCCCTGTGCATCACCGGGCTGACTTGTCCCACGTCACCCAACTGCACCGCTCGAACTTGCGCGTCCTGGAGGAGAGGTACTCCAAGGTGAACACCACTCCATAGGAGCCCCGCGTGTGGTAGTAGCTGTGATCCTCGCAGAGGTAGTACACGGCCTTGGAACGGGGAGTGGCTCTCGTCTTGAGGACCCGCAGAGTGCCTTGCTGTGGACCATCGGCCAGGTGGCTCCTGGCTATCTCCACCAGCTCCTCGCTCGCGCCGAGGTGCGCCACGTGCATCCGAATGGTGCCCAGGAGTCCACCAGTACAGCCTTTTGACTGCCCCCCCAGAGGCAAGTACTCACCCCGCTGCCCCACTGCTGCAGAGGAGGCGTAGCGGTGCATCGACTTGCTGGTGAGCTCGCACGTGCGCAGTTCCTTTCCTCGTTCCGCATAGGGCTTTCCCAGCTGGAACTCAATTTTACCCTTGAAGCATCGGTAGGGGACGAGGAAGACAGTCTGCCCGTCCAGTTCTGCGAACTCTGCGATCTCACTCGGGTTCAGCCAGTCGGACTTCTGAGTGGTGTTCTCGCTGTTGGTGTCCGACTCAGGTTCGTAGGTGCCCTGGAACACCGATGGGTGATACTCCCGGCTCTGAGGGTCAAAATCCCCATTGGGCCACGTCTGATGCCTCAGGCGCAGCGGGGCTGAGGTTGGTGGCGGCACAGAACCAGATGGCCCTGCACTGTCCCCCCTGGGGGTCTTGCCTGTGGACACTGATGTTGGCA
>LGRX02035630.1:35830-66077 GCA_001247695.2 Cymbomonas tetramitiformis | reverse complement strand
TATGTATGGTGCGGTGTGAGGACAACTCCTCTGACACGCGACCATATGGGGGTGTGGCCTGTAGGATGTATGTGGTTGTTTCGGGTCGGTGCGGCGGACCGTGGGCGCATGTGGGTAGGGCACACTGAATATATATGGTGCGGTGTGAGGACAACTCCTCTGACACGCGACCATGAGGGGGTGTGGCCTGTAGGATGTATGTGGTTGTTTCGGGTCTGTGCGGCGGACAACGACGATCGCTCTTAATTGGAAGATGCGCTCTAGCAGTTTCGAACTCATTCAGGGATTGATATATCGCAAGACCATTTTTGGCAGACAGCTTTACATTCCACCTACTGCCAAAGTTCCTACAGATGACGGTGAGATCACACAGCTTCGCCACATTCTACTTCACGAGTGTCACTCAGCAACTGTTTCTGGTCATGCAGGCAAGAATCGCATGCTCCATCTATTGCGTAGCCGATATTACTGGCCAGGAATGACGAAGACAGCAATCCAGTACATTCGGGAGTGCCCCGTGTGCCAACGCCAGAAAACGAGGAGACACAAGCCTTATGGTCACGCACATATTCGCTATTGTGTGCCTAAGACAAAATGGCTTGATGTATCACTTGACTGGATTACTGATCTGCCTATCACTACTAACGGGCACGACAGTATATTTGTGGTAATGTGCCAATTTTCTTATCGCTGCCATCTCATTCCATTCAACATGACCTGGACTGCTCAGCACACTGCCTCTATATATATGCAGCATATCTTCAAGCTCCATGGTCTTCCGAGGAACATCATTTCAGATCGAGATCCCAGATTTACTTCTTCATTCTGGCAAACACTGTGGAAGTCTACTGGTACGAGATTGCTTGTCTATGACGTCTTCACACCATCCACAGTCGAATGCAAGCAATGAGCGAAGCCATGCCTTCATTGAGGACATCCTCAGGTGATGTTGCAATGATACTTCTGCCAATTCGTGGGAGGACAAGTTGCCTCTGGTGGAGTTTGCAATCAACAACACAGTTTCTGCTACAACTGGTTATACACCTTTCTATCTCGATTCCATGGCGCAGCCACTATCGCCACATGATCTGGCAATCGCCATTCCGCCAGAAGCTCCTGTTCCAATACAGAATGCTATTCGAGATCACTTTGACCAGTACTCGGCTGTTCATGCCAATGCGGTAGACAATATTAGCCGAGCAGCAGATAGAAATCAATCGAGCCAGATTCAACAAGACTCACATGCCCCGACAGTATGCACTAGGGCAAAAAGTTCTTTTACGGACCGAGTATATCCAATGGACTGGTTTGACAGAGGCAGGCAGACACTTTAAGCAGCCGTATATCGGGCCTTTTACCATATCCAAAGTTGTCAGCCATGGACGTGCATATGAGCTAGATTTCGGAGGTCTCGACATTCGGATCCATCCGGTTCAGCCTGTATCCATATTAGAGTTATGCAATGACTCAATTCAAGCACCTTTGCCTCTGCCACAGATGATCACCGAAGAAGGGCAACCATTATTTGAGATATCACACATTCTCTCAGATAACATTACTAGAGGTGTCAAGTACTATTTAGTGCGATATGCAGGCTACGGCCCTGAACATGACACCTGGGGCAAAGCCACAGAGCTGACCAATGCAGCAGACATGATAGCTGCCTATGAAGGCTAACAATATATTAAGCCTATTGCCCTTGCTTCTTCTTGTAATATATACTAATACAATAACATGTCGATCATCTATAATACCCTGCACTTAACCCCTAAACTGGTGTAAATATTTCGGCCCTTTTTGGGTAGTTTCGTGTTTTGTCACTTACAAGTGGCATCGGTTGCATACACGTGCTAGCTAAATCGACCATCCCTTAGGCATCGATTGGCCCAACATTTTGATAGGTTATACGCATATTTTGACGCAATATATCCGCTAATATATCGAAATTGCCGTCATAATTTTGGGGGTTTCCAAACACAAACCTTTACAAAGCCATTGATTAAAAACGATATGGACAGCCCACAACCCATGGGACACCTTCGGAGCATCGGCTTTGATCATAGCTTCACGTTGATATGCTGCTTGGGGTATGGATACCACGTTTACGTGTCGCTTTATACGCTTATTGTATAAAAAAACAAACAAAAAAAAAGAAAAAAAACACCATATTCTCAATGTTTTTCATACTTAAGCTCAAATCTCACAATTCTGCAGTTTTTTACCACCATAATGGATATATTTGATGCATTTACGATGAATGGTCACTTGGACGATGCCATATTCCATCCGGAATGCATTCGGGTCCACGGCAAGCGTCTAAAATGACGAATATCTACATTTCATCTCGATTTTCTGCTTTTCACACAACGCTTTCCACACTTTCGAGGCACTTTTTCATGGATGAAAATGATGCTATGTGAGATATATAACATGCATATATCTAAAAGGCAAGTACTTCACCGTCAAGGATACACATATTTGCAAGGCCTCAAACGGCGCAAGACCAGCTATGGTGATGATCGACGTTGTCGACACAAAAATACTAAAAAAACATCGCACGATTTGGGGTCGAAAATGACCCCAACACCAGTTTAGGGGTTAATGGTGCATCATTATGTTGTATCAGGAGCAGGAATTGATCCTTCCTTGCTGAGGTGTAGTGAGCCTTGTACAAATTCATACCCTTGCACAGATACGCATACATGCGAGTACAATATCTGTGGATAATAAAAGCTGCTATACTGCCTTTGCCGGACCGTGGATTGTCATTCGGATCTTACGGCCAGTCATTCTGAACTGCCAGAATTACTGAGGTAGATGGAGCTGTGATCCTGAGTCGTGCTTGACACACATGGCTAAACGAATTCACATTAGTGTGGTTTGCCGACAAGACGACAACTGGCTTTCGGCAATAGCGCAACACACTGGACCAAAAAAAAAAGAGTTTTACATTTGGGTGAGGATTTAAAGCGGACTGTGAGTACTTGAAGTCCCTCCGATATCTCTAAGCAGCGCAATCTCCGACTGCATTAAAACAAACCTCCATTCGACCGTTGATCCACCGAAGCAGTTCCGGGAGGGGAGGAAGGGTGGATGCACTATAAGCCGTGGAAACAAGAAACGATCGGCAAGCGCGAAATCTCTCCGTAACGTAAACCTCGGACAGAGATACCCTGAGCGTTACTCTGAAATACGAAACGCAGCGTCACTCTGAAATACGAAACGCAATACGCAACGTCACTCTGAAATACGAAACGCAATGCGACAGGGGGGCAACATCCTAAGAACTGTAAGGTGAGGGTTTAAAGTGGACTCTGTTCCCCCCTATATCCTAAAACACCTTGAGGGACGCCTCACTGGTGTAAGAAGACTGGCCAGCTCGACAACAAAGACATCAAAGACATATACAAAAGGTATGCACCCTATATTGAACGATGGAATCGCCGAAATGAGACTGGCCCCAGTCTCATTCCAGTCTCATTTTTTGGGGGTCATTTTTTTGGTGGAAATTGCACACATTTGATGCACTTAAACATAAAATAACATTCTCGAATGCAAAATTTGAGCAATTTGATGTTTTTTTTGACGATTTAGTGTGTTTTTTCTGCCACGCGAACTCAGAAAAATCACCAAAAATACGATTCTCGACGAAAAATCCCCAAAACTTTTTCAAGTATGTATTTTCAATATACTCTACATATGCTTGATGCATAACAATAAGAACTCCTTTAAAAAAATGGATTTTTTCAATTTCGACCACCCTAAGGTGGGGAAATGTCATTACGGGGCCAGTCGTATGGGAAATAACCCTGGAAATTGGGTGGTAAACTATATTGCAGGAGTTTAAAGCACAGTTGTTACGTTATTTTGATGGGTTTGAACTTGGTTACAAGTCCACAATCGCAAGTTGCACACAGGAATAGTTGGATGCATAATTTTGGTGACCGTTTTGGTCATTTTACCCCTCAAACCCTGAAAACCCTGAGTGCTGGAATTGTCCATGTGAAGTTAAGCAACATACTCAAGAGTTACACGGCGCGTTGTCACCATTTCGAGTTTGTTTTTCCTTATATCATACAAAGAAACCGCTCTAGCGAGTTGGGATTGAAACAGTATACACATGGTAGGAAGATCTGTAAAAAAAGGATGTCATGTTCAGGGTAAACAAACTTGTAAAAAAGATTCTACTCAGAAAACAGGTTGTCGACAATAGTATTTAAAAGCTCTTCCTTTTCAGGACCTGTAGGCATACCGCCCTCGGGCGGACAGATGCGCTCGTCCCAGCAAGTCAGCATTTCCGCAGGGTTGAAGGGATGCCACGCCCTGTGCCGAACTCCTCCGCGCCTGAAAGCGTCTGCGATAAACAGCAAGTCCGTGCTCTTGAAAGTGCGCAGCTTGCGCTTGGAGGCCGGCGTAAGGTTCACAGCGCGTGGAATCCAGAACTGCCAGTGTACCAGACGTTTCTCCAAATCCAAGTCCAAGACCTCAACATAGTGCATGGGAAGTGAAACCTTCCCAGGTGCCAGTGGAACCGTAAACCAGCACTCGTCGGCGGGGTTGTTTTCACCTGCAGCGATGACAGCAAAGGTTTTTGGAACAGCAGTTATCATTTCGAAGGTGTAGTCTGCCGGGAGGAATTCCTGGGCCACAACACGTTGCGCCAACGGCATGTCGTCCTCGTCTGATGAGTCCGACTTCACAGAAACTGCTGGAGCAGTTACGGGCCTTGCTGCTCGCTGAAGTAAAGGCATGTCGTCATACGAATCCGACTCACTCTTCTCGGGCGATTCTTGAAATAGGCAGCGGCCATTGTTGACAGAACGTGCCCTGGCCTTCCGTTGAGGAGGGGAAAAGGTGGGAGACGTTGTCGTAAGGGGAGAACATCGTGGTCGTTTAGGATCACCTGCTTCCGCCTGCCCAATTTTGCGAGTCTTGACACTGTCTTGGACAGGGGAGGAAGGAGGGGACGATGGGAAAACACGCTTCGTGCCAGCGGCAGCATCAGCGCGCATGCCGGTACCTCTCTATTTGCCTCGACCTTTCCCTGCACCTGCTTCAGCAACTGCAGCTTGACTGTTGGGGCCAGTCCCTACCAAATAGGGACGGGTCCATGTGATTCACAAATCACATGGACTCCACGTGGACCTCACATGGACCCCCGTGGACTTGGAATGGACCTCGCATGCCCCAAATGGTCAGACATTTCTCCCTAGGGGTCCATATGGGGTCCATTGAAGGTCCATGTGGGGTCCATGCGGTTTTCGGTCACATGGACCTCACATGGACCCTCCCTACGGGTCCATGTCGGGTCCATGTGGGGTCCATGTGATACCCCTCACTGTGTACGTAGCATGTGGACCCCACATGGACCGATGAGGACCACATGGGTCCGATGGTCAGACATTCCTACGGGTCCATGCGACGCATGGACCCCACATGGACCCCGCATGGACCAATAGGTATAATCGCATGGACTTCACGGGGACCACTCGGTTATCATCACATGGACCCCACATGGACCGGTGAGGACCACATGGGTCCGATGGTCAGACATTCCTACGGGTCCATGCGACGCATGGACCTCGCATGGACCCGTAGGGAATGCATCACATGGACCCAGCATGGACCCCGCCCGTTTGGGCGCTCGCTCGATGGGTCCATATGATTACTCAGCAGGTCCATGTGATTATTAAGCGGGTCCATATGATTGTCTTGCGGGTCCATGTGATTATTTAGCGGGTCCATGTGGGCATTAAGCGGGTCCGCGTGATTCTTCAGCGGGTCCATGTGGGCATTAAGCAGGTCCGTGTGATTATTTAGCGGGTGCGTGTGATTATTAAGCGGGTCCAAGTGAGTACTCCGTTGGTCCATGTGATTATCAAGCGGGTCCATATGATTGTCTTGCGGGTCCATTTGATTATTTAGCGGATCCATTTCATTATTTAGCGGGTCCATGTGGGTATTAAGTGGGTCCGCGTGATTCTTTAGCGGGTCCATGTGACTATTAAACGGGTCCACATGATTATTATTCCATGGGTCCATGTGACTATTCCACGGGTCCATTTGATAATCATGCAGGTCCACGCACGTGATTATTTAGCAGGTCTATGTACTCTCTTGTGAGTCCGAAAATGCTGCCGTTCGTGCTATCGCTGGGCATGAGATTCTCGCATGGCGGAGGAAGGCAAAGCATTGTTACAAAGATTGTGCATGCTAACAAAGCAAGCAAGGGCACATCATCTTTCAACAAACGATAACGACGGAACTGTTAAACATACATGAACGTATTACATTCGCGTATTATTTTCAGCCTATCCACCCTATCGTTATAAAATTCACTACAGACCAGGTTGGCACGAAACCGTAACATCGACGAAAGGCACCATACATAAAATACTTGATGAACAAATAATACTTAACTCCTTGCTAGAATGGCATTTGGAGTTTCCACGGTATGGTTGGCTACACCGTCACTTTGTAAGATACATATCAAGGCATGCGTGTTCGTGCTTGCAACCAAGTTCTTCTTGGCATCATTAGCTACAATTTGAGCTATCGAATGCCTTGACAGGGGGTGTCTAAGGGGCCTAAATATGCGTTTATTGGGGTGTAATGCGCCTGTCGCCTGAAACACGTGTATCGCCCGAAACGCTCGACTCGCCTGAATGGCGCGCATCGCCTGAACGACACACACCGTCTGAAAGGCGCGTTTCGCCCAGATGGCGCACATCAACAGAATGGCGCGCATCACCAGGATAGCGCGTGTTGCCTGAAAGGAGCGCTTCGCGCGAAATGTGCGCATCGCCTGAAATGCTCGGTTTGCTGCAATGCGCCCGTTGCCTGAAACACGTGTATCACCCGAGACGCGCACACCGCTTGTTCCGCCCGACATCACCTGAAGTTCACACCTCGCCAGAAGCGCTCGTTTCACTGCAACGCGCCCGTTGCCTGAAGAACGTGCATCGCCCGAGACGCGCGCACCGCCTGTTTCGCACGACGACACCCGAAGTTCACAGTTCGCTTGGAACCAGGGTATCGACGACATGCATGCCTCACCGGAATGGCGAGCATCGCCTGAAGAATGTCGCACAGCGCCAGGCCAGCGCGCATCACCTGAAAGGCGCAGTTCACGCAGTCCGAGTTGCATCGATCGCCCGAAGCTTGCACATCGCTTGCAGCGTGCGTATCAGTAGGGCGCATATGTCACTGGAAGTGCTCGTGTCACCCGAAGCGCACACGCCGCCAGGAATACGCATAACGCCCGAAACGCGTACGTCATCGGAAATGCGTAATTTGCCTGAAAGGCGCGCTTCGCCCGAAATGTGCACACCACATTGAGTGCTCGTTTCGCTGCAATACGCATCCGCCGGAAACACCTGTGTCGCCCGAAATGCGCGTTCCGCCCTGCGCCCGGAAAGGACGCGTTCGCCTGAAATGCGCATATCGCCTGAAACGCGCGTATCGACTGAAACGCCTGAGTCGCCCGGAGCGCACACACCACCTGTAACGCGCGCTCGCCTGTAACACATGCATCGCCTGAAATGCGCATTTCGCCCGATATGCGCGGATCGCCTGAAGTGAGCGTATCGATTACACGCATGCATCGCGTAACTAGCACGCATCACCTGAAATGCTGTGCTCGTGTCACCGCAATGCCCGCTCGCCTTGAAAGAAACGGCCCGCTCGCCTGATTGACGTGCTCCACCTGGACAGCGCGTTTCACCAGCATCATTATCGGCGCATCTCTTTCCAGTCATCATCATCATCAGTCATATTAGTCATCATCAGCCATCATCAGCGCATCCCTATTCAGTCATCACCAGGCATTTCAGTCATTTCAGTCATAATCAGTCACAGCAGTCATGACCAGCATCATCATCAGCGCATCACTATAGAGTCAGCGCCAGCATCATCATCGGCGCGCATCTCTTTCCAGTCGTCATCATCATCAGTCATATTAGTCATCATCAGCCATCATCAGCCATCCTTAGTCGTCACCAGTCATATCAGTCATCATCAGCGCAGCACTTTTCAGCACTTTGTTCCACGTAACAGTGGAACGCAACCACTCCTGAAAATTTCAGGATTTGATCGCGTAACAGTGGTCAGAACAGGAGACAGCCGCGTAACAGTGGCCAGAAGAGAGTTCCACGTAACAGTGGAACGCAACCACTCCTGAAAATTTCCTTTGATCAGGCTTTGATCGCGTAACAGTGGTCAGATCGCAGAATAAATGCCAATAGCAGTGGCGGAAGAGAGTTCCACGCAGCAGTGGAACACAACCACTCCTGAAAATTTCAGGCTTTGACCGCGTAACAGTGGTCGAACAGGAGATGCAACCGTAACGGTGAACGCAACCACTCTGAAAATTTCAGGCTTTGATCGCGTAAGGTCGAAACAGGAAGACAGCCGCGTAACAGTGGCCAGAAGAGAGTTCCACGTAACAGTGGAACGCAACCACTCCTGAAAATTTCAGGATTTGATCGCGTAACAGTGGTCAGAACAGAAGACAGCCGCGTAACGGTGGCAAGAAGAGAGTTCCACGTAACAGTGGAACGCAACCACTCCGAAAGGTACGACCCGGTCTGCGCAGGAAGACACCCGATTCTGATTGTTGTTACACAGGTACAGGCAATACAGCAGCCCAACAATACAACAAATTCCCTTCACCACCATGCCTCCACAACTCTCCCAGCGGCCACCAACCCCCAAGAACAAAAAAAAAGAAACCATGTCAGTCTCACGTCTTCCTCACAGATTCCTCAAGACTGGGGGGGGAAAGTATTGACACAATCGCCCACCCAACCCCTTCCATCAATCTACATTCCCATATCATCACGCCTCCCGCACTCAAAACAATGCGGACGTCATCTCCCACTTGGTCATTTACCCGAATGTCATAGGTGCCATGCTGCCTCCCTAGTCTTTGCCGTCACGGGGAACAAGGTTTGGCGGCGGAGAGGTTGAAACAAAGCCTCAATTCCTCACTACAAATGCTTGGCACGACTTCGCACAACCGAGTGGTTGAGGCCCGAAGAGATGGGCGTCCCTTCCCGTCAGTGGGTTGGCCCGAGTTGGATTCAGAGCTTGGGTGGGTTCTATGTGCGCAGCCCAAAATTAAGTTGCAGAAGGACCTACTTTCTGCGGTCTTGAACGGATACGACTGGTTTGATTTATTTGACCAATCTGCGCCTGCCTCTCGAGCTGGGTTGCTTTCCCTTTCCCAACGTTGCGCCACTGCTCACTTGGCAGCCATTCCTGCGTCGCCTTCTTTTCGGCTTCCACCCACTCGGGCAGTTGTCGCCTTGGCTTTGCAATTGGGTGCCCCGATGCCTATTCTAGCTGGTGTGCATGCATGTGTATGTGATACTTCTACTGAACCCTTTGGCCACCATTACCTTGTCAGTAACCGGCGTGGGTGGGCTATTACGGCACAGCATGCCGTTCGTAATGTGTTGGTATCTATGCTGAAGCAAGTCTTTGATCCAGCCTTTGTCATCGTGGAGGATCGCATTCATCATGGGCAGCGCCTGATTGGAAGCCCGACATTACAGTGCTCAACCATGATGGACGAGGCATGCATATCGTGATTGACGCGAGCCTTGCATTCCCTTGTTGTGCCTCGTATGTAGACCGGGCTGCTCGGGAGCCGCTGCGGGTTGCGGCGATAGTTACTGTACATGAGCGAGTCAAGAGGGTATTGTACGGACCAATCTGGCCTCGCACGCTTGTGCCTTTTGCGATTGAGTCGTTTGGAGGTTTGGGAAAATCGGCGCGGAAGTTCTTCGACAGTTGTGTACAGCGCAGGCAAGACCGATTGTTTAAGGAAGAGGAGGATGCAACATGGAGCACGCGGAGCTTTTCGAACTATTGGTTGCAGCGGGTATAGTGGCTGCCTTGCACGGCTCGCAGGGCTACGACGGAATTGCTTGCAGGGCTAGTCATGATTTATATCAACATGGGTGAACGCTGGGAATTTGCATGATGTTTAATAATAATAATAATAAAACATTTACGCTAGCAAAGGGGACAAAGTCCTGAGAGTGCGGTATCCCTGCAAAGCAGGCTAGTGAAAACACCACGTTCCATGTTGCGCACGTTATAATGAGTTGAAAGGCGCCACTGCTCAAGCTGGCAATCGTTACAGCGCAAGTGTTGAATGTTGTGGGTTGCAATCATCTCCCTATCGTGTGCGCCTGCAACAAAGTAGTCAATAAATCTATACACGGAAGGCATATTTTTGATAGTTTTCCACCGGAAAAAGAGTTAACGTGCTGGCGCGTTTTATGTTTTATGTCTTGTGTTGTCTTTCTGTGTTGTGTCTTCTAACGGTTCACTTAAATTTATTTATCGAAAATTATATTAATTTAATAAAATAATAAAATAATAAAAAAGACTACAGTTTCCTCAAAGTAAAAAAAAATATTTTTCCGAATCGAAACCGCGCGCGCTGTGACCGTTAAAGCTGTCGAAGCTGACGACTCGACGGACCGACCGTCAGAAATTTTAGCAAAAAGCCTGAAAAGAAAATATAAAGTAAAGTACAGTAAAACCCCAACCAGCTTCTAGCAAAGCGTTGCGCCGACTTATTACTTTTTTCTCACTCTACGCGTTCTCTCTTTTTTTTCAACATGCCAAAAAAGAAAGCTCCTGCAAAAAAGGCGGATCAATCAGAAAGCACTACAAGGCACAACTACCAAGAAGTTTTCGATGGGCACTTTGAGGAATTAATCAAGGATGCAAAGCTTGCTGAGTGCTGGTTCGGGGATAATCCTCGTGGGGATGTGAACGACGGCACGGACGTGAAGAACAGTTACGCGCTGCACGGGAAGTTGCGAGACGAGCCCCCGATGTTGTGGATGCGTAACACCGGTTCTCACGTGTCCTACCAGCACGTTCCAAAGTCGTAAGTTCTAACTCTTTTTACCTTCCTTTCTTTTGGAACTGTTTTAGCATTAATGAAGAAACTGTTTGTTTCCTTTTGTTTGCGTGTTCATTCTTGTTATTTTCCACTGTTCTAGCATTAATGAGAAAACAGCCTGTTTCCTTTAGTTTCGTCTTACATTTTGCCTTTTGTAGGACAAAAGCACATTAATGAAGATCTTGCAGTTTTGTTTCGTTTTTCTTGTGCATTCTTGTTATTTCTCACTGTGTTTTAGCATTAATGACAAAACAGCCTGTTTTCTTTAGTTTCGTCTTACATTTTGCCTTTTGTAGGACAAAAGCACATTAATGAAGATCTTGCAGTTTTGTTTCGTTTTCCTTGTGCATTCTTGTTATTTCTTACTGTTTTAGCATTAATGAGAAAACATCCTGTTTCCTTAACTTTCGTGTTACAGTTTGCCTTTTGTAGGACAAAAGCACATTAATGAAGATCTTGAAGTTTTGTTTCGTTTTTCTTGTGCATTCTTGTTTTTTCACACTGTTTTAGCATTAATGACAAAACAGCCTGTTTTCTTTAGTTTCGTCTTACATTTTGCCTTTTGTAGGACAAAAGCACATTAATGAAGATCTTGCAGTTTTGTTACGTTTCTGTTGTGCATTCTTGTTATTTCACACTGTTTCAGCATTAATGAGAAAACAGCATGTTTTCTTTAGTTTCGTCTTTTATTTTGCCTTTTGTAGGACAAAAGCACATTAATGAAGATCTTGCAGTTTTGTTTCGTTTTTCTTGTGCATTCTTGTTATTTCTCATTGTTTTAGCATTAATGAGAAAACAGCTTGTTTCCTTAACTTTCGTGTTACAGTTTGCCTTTTGTAGGACAAAAGCACATTAATGAAGAACTTGGAGTTTTGTTTCTGATTTCGTGTACATTCTTCTTATTTCTTCTTGTTTCAGCATTAATGAGAAAAGTGCATGTTTCCTTTACATTCCTGACATTTCGCCTTTGAAAGTTTCTTGGAAGTGTCGTTAGTTCATGTTGTTCTTGTTGCAGGGTTAGTCCCGTCGATTCATCCGAGGGGTCTTGCGTCGCTGCAAGTTCCGACTCTTCAGAGGCATCGCGACCGCGCTTGCTTGTTGATGAATCATCCGAAGAAGAATCTGATGCATGCCAACCCTTGCCGAGGTCTTGGTACAACTGTTCCGATCCCAAGGTTGCGCGAAGGAGAATGAAGAATAAGTTAGATGCCGAACGTGCGGCCAAAAAACGAAAGTTGCAAGGAAAAGTTTGGTGGCTAGATTCCCAGTGGTAACTTTACTTAGAGTACAAAAACATATTTTTAAAAAATATAATTTAGACTCTTGCTTGTGTTGTGCTATTTTTGCTTTTGCAGTTACAAGTATATTTGCATTGATGGCCACGGCCGTCATGCTTTCTACACCGAGGCATGGGCTAACGGATGCACACTTCGTCGTGCAACTGTCAAGCCCAAGGACAAGATGTTTGAAGTCCATGACGCAAACATTCTTGATGGGGATCTCACTAGCAACGAGATCACCACGTTGGCAGTGGCAAAGATCCACGTCAACGACAAGGGCGCGAAGGAGCGTACCTTTTTTCAAGAACTCAGCATGTTCAAGTAAGTGTCCCCTTAAAACTTTATAGTTTCACTCAAAATATTTCTGACCTTCAAAAAGCCTATTATTTTACGAGTACATATTTTACCTTCGAACTTGACCTTTATTTCAATACTATAAACTTCACCTAAACCAAAACACTGTTTTTTTAGGTGGAACATCCTTGCTCAACAAAAGGCCAATAAAAAGAAGAAGGTCAAGTCCACCGAGCTCCTTGCTCTGTTCGAGAGCCCTGATTTCGATCAGAGGTTTTTCCAGCGACTCTTAAAGATTGTAGAGTACTTATCCGACAAGGAGGAGATCGATGGAATCATCCGTACCTGTTGTAACACTTTTGGTAAAGGGTGCTGCTTGAATCTCGAGTCTTTGTACCTCAACAAAGAACTGGAAAGGCTCACCCTGCCATTGCAGCTGCAAGCTTTCAAGGAGTGCGAGCTTAGTTTGCCCTTTGTGGAGAACACGCCTTCGGGCGGCGTTCGGAAGATCTCTGACGCGGGCAAGCTGAAGGCCATTGACGCAAGTGTTGCGCGGCCTACGAGGATCATCACCTCTCCCCGCTCTTTCACCGATTGCTGCACAGTCCTTTGGATGAGAGCCCAAGTGGTTTTGCACATCGCAAACATGGGCGGGCAGGCAACGGACACCGAGAAAGCCACGCAATGGCTGGATAGCTTGCAGGCCGGGAAACAGGATGCTACTTTGCTTGGAGAGGTACATTACTTGTCTATTTGATTTGTTGCTTTATATTTTTGCATGGAGACATGGCTTTTACATCATTCGGTTATTTTTTCAGTACGATGGGGTGAAGGCACCTTCAGCTCCAAATGCCGGGCGCCTGGTGGGGAAGGAGGACATCTTTGTGAAGAAGACCGTGAAGAAGTACATTGACTTCTGTCGTTGGAAAGAGAGAACCGAGGAGCGAACAGGGGCCACTTCCGAAGCAGGAGATGATGACGTTTCGCAAGGTGATGTTCAAGAAGAAGAGGAAGAAGAGGAAGGAGAAGAGGACGAAATTCATGAAGACGATTTCAACCTCACGGATGAAGAAGATGACGAGCGAGAAGCCCGTCTGGGGAGGCAAGAGAAGCGAAAGCTCGTCGAGCAGTTCGACGAGAGGGAGAGGAAGCTGTCGAAGAAGGAAAAGAGAGACCCAACTTTCATCGAAGAAAAGTAAGTTTCTTGCCCACAATTCTTGAGGTACCCGTGACACCGGAAGACTGATTGAAGTAATGCTTTTGTCACAGAGAAACAATGGATAAATTGGGTGCTGAACTGGAAGATGCCGAAGCCAAGGACAAGGAGGCGGCGGAAAAGCTTGCCAAGAAGAAGGAGGAGAAATTGCAAGAGCTGGAGGCGGAGAAAGCGGCATTGAAGATGGCCAAAGAGACCCAGCGGAGGGAAAGCATTGCATCGGAAGAAGTCATGGAAGAAGCAGAGCCTGACCAGCCGCTTGATTTGACAACGGCTAAAGAGCAATACGTGCTACAACCCCATGGAGGAGTGTTCCGAAATGGCCAGGAGATTGAGTGGGGGCCGTCTGTGGAAATTATGTCTTTCATTTCGGAACGGTGGACGTCCCTTGAATACGAGCAGAACTATTTCGTGCACGTGCTACTCCTGTCGACGGCTGACATCATCAAGGAGCATGGTGGCCAAAGGAAGAAGCGCGGGAAAGCGGGAGAACCGGAGAAGAGAATGTATTTTTGTTTGAGGAAGCACAAGCTGGCGGGCGCCGTGCAAGATCCCGTTGTTCTTACGTCGAAAGTAATGATTGGTGGAGGTAAGTTGCTTGGTGTGTAGTGTACCGGTTTAATGATGCACTCTTACATGTACATCCCCTGTTGAAGACGAGACACCGGACTGAAACAGGTGTCCCCATGCTTACGTTGATCCTTGGAACGTACGAAGAGGTTGGCGCCACCTTGCACGCCACTCTGATGGAGGGTGTTGGAGTTGCCGCCATCATCACGGATGTGCCATGGGGAGATGAAAAGGAGACATCGTACAACACAAAGGTTGACTGGGGAGCAGCCATGCGCGCGGTGAGTGTGGTGTTTGATGCGAACAAGGATCTCGAGGAGGAGAACAAGAAACGGGATCTGGGAAAAGCTGATGGAGACACAATAATGTTCGCGATGGGTGACATCACGGCACTGAATGCAATCAACCAAGAAGCGGTGAAAACTAAGTTGAAGGTAAGATGGTCACCTTTTTTTCAGCTATATTTAAATGTGAATATTGGTTAACTTAGTAGAAGAAGCTTTTTGGTGTAGGTATATAAAAATATGCCTGGATTTGTTAAACTTGATGGGAACCGCATGACGGAGGTGAAAGGCAATACGCCTATTGCCTCTGGTCATCTGTACACGACACTGGCACGATATTTGAACAAGCCCAAGTTGGACTACAAGAAGCAAGTGGAGTTGAAGTCGGAAAAGTTGAAGGAGGAAACGGGCATCACCCATCTCACCAACTTTTACTGTGGCAACGTGCTTGGCCCATTTTCCATTCACGAGTGGGATGTGGCCGAGAGCCTGCTGGAGGCAAACATGACGAACCTCATTAAGGAGGGCACGTGCAATTATACTCTGAGCAAAGCCTTGGGCCTGTACACGGGTAAGCTCTGGAACGAGTTCGTTGAATACGGCAAGTCATTTCAGGCCCTTCACTCGCAGAAAGTGTTCAAGCATTGCTGCTACACTACGGGATGCGTGGCATTGGACAAGATCTGCGAGGCCAACAAGGAAACGTTGGTCGTGGGACAGAAGTCTATTCCTTTGTGCGAGTACCTGGTGGAACGGTACACAATTGCCATGGGACAGGTGGTGATGGATCCCTTCATGGGTTCTGGTAGTTGCGGAGTGGCGGCGATTCGGAAGGGAAGATGCTTCTACGGGTTTGAGCAGAAACAAACCAACTTTTTTGCAGCCCTGTTCCACCTCTCTCATGCTGTGCAGTCTTACGTGGACGGCACTAACGAGGAGGAATACTCTCCACCGTAGGCCCCCTTGGGGAAGTTGGCTACGTAGATGCAGATGTTCCGTTTAGTACGCACAGATAGCTCACAGGTTAGGTTCATGGTTAAGGTGGGAACGTGTAAGCGGGAAGGTCCCAAAGGATGAAGAGCTAGGTTTCTGGTTTTTGCCGCAGCATTAATAGTTGCTTCCATGAAATGGGCCAGCCGAGTGTGTTGGAACAATGAACTTGAATGAACTTGATGTAATCTATGATTGTATTAGCCACCGACCGCCCTGCATCAAGAGTCTTGGTGCAGGCCTCGGGAAGAATTAGCAACGATGGGGAAAAAAATCGGTTGCCTTTTCATGGTTACACGCGTCATCCTGAAACTCATGAAAGGCAGCAGTCGAATTCAGGCATTTGTGCATCCCAAAAGGACAACCGTAATGACGCAACCTTCAAAGTGGAGTTCATAAAATTCCTCTCATTAAAAGTATGTCCGAAAACGACAAACTCGGGTCCTCGTTACCTCGTAACCTCGTTACTTGAGTTTGGTGGGATTTTAGGGCTATCCTTGAGAATGTCAGTGAGCCACTGTGGGAGTTCATCTGGCTCATTCGGGTTAGTAGAAAATACTTTTTTTGTTTTTGTATTCATCTAGTGTTGTGTTTAGTCTTTCTGTCTTTGTCTCAGGTATCTTTCCATCACTACCTGGGGTAGCGGCTGCACCTTTTTCAGTAGGTTTTATCTTTCCCATGTCTGTGTCTAGAAACCTCGAAAGGTTAGTTGAGAAAAGATGCTGCAAGGCTTCTTTTTCTCGAAGTTTGCGTCGTTCAATGTCGGTGTCTCTGCTTTTTTGAAAAGCATTTCTGATTATTACATAATTTTCATGCAATCGTAATCTCCATGTGGCTGCTGTTTCATTGAGTTTGGGTTGGAGCGCGGCAAACGGTAGAGTGCAGGCAGCCTTTTTGGCTTGCTTCGGAATGTTGTTAACATGGGTTCTTGTATTCAAATATTTGATGGTGCGGCGTACTGTGTTTAGCCATTTGTATATATAGTTAGATACTGCTGATGGTTTTTCTGACCTCCCAGTTTTGTTCAGATTCTTGGTGCCAAAGGCGTCACTTGCCGCCCGATGTGCCAATTTGTGCAGGGTATCCCATGTCGCGTCAGGGTGCATTTCCTTGAGGCCAGTGCCGCCGTTTCTAGCTGCTTCCGATCCATTATCCATTTCAAGTGTGCTATGTAGTCTCTCAGTGTAGGACACCCAGCCTGTAGCGTATTGGAATAAATGAGTGGTGCAGTCTATTTTTTCCGAATGCATCTCAGATCCGTACAGGTTCCAGAATTTAGCAGGCATATGGGGTTGTAGAAGAATATCCCAGCTGGTCATGTGATCATCTGTGCTGGATTTCGTGATTTTCTTAACTTCCAGTGAGCTGACGAATGAAAGGGGTCGTTTGAGATAGGCATTTACATCTTTCTTATTTAGTAGGTGTGGCGAACCTATATGCCAGATGTTATCTTTGTCGTTATGGCCTAAGTTGAGACCACCTTCTGGCATCCCCTTTCCTCTAGAGAGTAAATGAGCTGCATGCCATGGGCTGTTAAGGTGAATCCACCATTCCTTGGGTTTGTTGTGCCATTTTAAACATTGTTCTATGTTGTCTGTCTCTTTATTTTTAGCTATGAGCTTGCTCACTGTTATGGGGCTGCCGTCAGTATTATCCCGTTTAAGATCAATATCAGTGGTGTCACCCTTGATGGTGCTGATAGCGTCTCTTGCTTTGTTTTTATTGATGCACGCGTGCACAAGTTCATTTGTGCTGTATCCGTTTGCTTCAAGGAGACCTACAATATCTTTCTTGTTTATTTTCCTTTTTGTATCCGTGTTTTTGTTTGTCATTCTGATTGGGTAACCTGGGTACTCATCATGTGTGGTTTCCTTGGCACCATTAAATCTAGGTGTTATCAAAGTTGCATCTGAAGTTATCTCAGGTTTTATGTCGTTTTGAGGGAGCTTAAATTCAGCCCATACTATCCCGTGGTCGGAGATGATATAAGGGTTTTCCTCCGTCCAGCCAGATTTAACTGTCATCTCTTCCATAGTAGAGTTTGCCATGATATGAGTGAGCTTTGCTTTTGAGTTTTTGGATATAACATGTGTGAAAATTTCTGTGTTTGGGTTTCGGTCCATGATCAGTTCATTGAGAGAACATTTGTCATTGTTGAAATAAGTTAGAAGATGCTTATTCTTCTCGACATGCTCTTGATATGACATGTAATTTCCACCCGACACCCGCTGATTTGGGGTAATAGTACAGTTTTTGTCACCTATCTCTATGTAGACCTTTTTAGGATTATTTCCTGCCTTTCCTGCCCAGTCAGTGAGTGTGTCATATAATTCTTTTTGTTCATCTACTAGTGTGGCATCATTCATGTAACCGCTGGCTATGTAGAGCTCCAGACCGTTATTTCCTGAAAATTTTGTCATTACTGCCCTTTTTGCATCACCATCAATTGTGGTAACCGAGATGGAAAGTGGTAAACTTTTCGGGTTCCATGAGATCATGGAACCAATGGAAGCTTTTTCGTTTACATGAGATGTGCGGAATTGGATTCCTTTTTGTGTCATTAGGGTTTTAACTAATGCAAGGTTTTCAGTATTCACTTTGGTTTCTGATATACAAATTATATCGGCCCGTTTGTCAATTAAAAGATTGCAAATTGTTTCTAATTTAACCAAACTGTCTTTATCTTCTTTGTGGTGTCGGAGGCCTCTCATATTCATACCCATTATGATCAGACTGCCAGAGTGTTGTGCTAGTTGTAATTTTGTAAGCCGGTCTAATTCTTCAGATTGTTTACTAACGCTTTTGTGTTTTGCTTTTTGTAAGATGCATCTGCCATCTGCGTCATAAATGTTTTCACAATCAAAGATTTTGTTTGTGCATTTGGTCTTTTGGATTATTCTCTTTTGTTTATGAGAGTGTTTCCTGCGGTATCCATGTGTGTGGTGTGCTCTAGAAAGTTTTCCTTTGCCTGAGATGAGGTGATTATAAGCAGTGTAGGAAGGTTTACACTCTTTGTTTTCAGGATTTGGCTTTGTAGGATGTGCTTCAATTTTCGGGAGGTGAAATCTTAATGATTGTCGTATGGTTGAGATGGCTTTGTTGTTTTCGTGTTTGGTTATTCTAGCTTCTCTGCCCGTTTGCGGAAGAATTCTAATGTTTAGGTTTTCAAGTTCGTATAGTAGATCTCTGTTTAGTTGTGCTGCCGAGAAGAATTTAGTGTTGTGCAGGATGTGGAAGGCTTTGTGGGCTAGTGTAAAATTGAAAACCCCCATGTTGTTCGGGTGTACTCCCAGTTTCAAGGTTATGCGGTGCACACTTAGGTCTTTTGGGAGAGGTGTGAAGATGTCTTTCTGGTGATTGTTGGTAGAAATATCAAAATCACAATAAATAATCTTTCTTTCTGGAATTATGTGGACCGCAGTTGACCATATTTCATTTATCACAAGGAGATGAATTTGAATGTTGGTGTTATTCGTATTCGAGGTGTGATGATATTTCCTATGTGATTCAATGGCTTCTGAAACAATTGTTTCATTAGTGGTGTGTGTCTTCCATTCCAGTCTAAAAGTTTCTATCAGAGTTTCTATCTGCTTTTTAGGTGTGGCACCTCTCCGTGTGAGGATATGGTGGGAGGGGGAAGTCATATTTGGGCCGCTGGTTACCGCGTCATTTCCTTTGGGCTCCTGGTTATTGAGCTCCAGTGTGTTGCAGATATTCTTGTCCAGCTGCTCTATTTCTTTCCTGATTTCTAATCGGTATTTATGTATTTCCTTTTGCATTGTTTTGTCGCCATACTCCCCGCTACATAGGTCATACTTTAGGTACTCGAAAAATGATGTCTGGTAGGAACCTCTGTTCCATTGGGCCCATCTGAAAGCAGTTTTTGCTACCCATGTGCCACAGTTGTATGTATCTGTTTGAAGTGTATCTTTGCTAATGGCAATTGTGAATACCTTATGTTCTGTGGTGGCTTTGAGATTTTCCAGCCAAGTTCTGAGTGCTACCGCAATCGTATTGATGGTTTCTCTTTCGGCTCTATCTCCAAAAGGGTCATATATGTAAGCTTCTATTTTCCCAGGTGATGACAAGCGGATCATTATGAGGCGCCAATGTATATTGTCACACACGCCTATTTGTGTGTGGCCATATTTCTTGAGTCTACTGATAATGAGTTGTGTGAATTTTTGATCCTTCAATGTCATTTTTAGCATCATGTCCGTGAGGTCCATGGGGGCAATGGTACTCGGGTCCCGGATTTTCATTACGTCACCGACATGGGTTGCATTTAACCACCCCTTTTCTGAGTACAGTGATTCCGTGGCCATCCTATTTCCATCTATTGCATTATCTTCGGTGCTTGCACCACCGCTTAACATCTGATCAGATTTCGGCATATTATGTTGTTCGGTGTCATTGCCCTTCTTGTGGTGGATTTTACGTTTCGTTATTTTTAGGGGTGATTTCATTTTAGATTTCTTTATATTTTGGGTCCGTGCCCTCTCCCATAGCCATGCCATTTGGGGGTTTTGTATCATGTATTTCAAGGCGCCCTTGCTGATCCTTTTGCATGCCTTAGATCTCTTGTGAGCTAAGTGTATTATGACTCTAGGCCCTGGGAAATATTGTTTAGAGTTCAACTTCATTTTGCTGAGTCCCGCCGTTAAATGAAAAAGCATGATAGCGGCAGGGCTCGTCATGAATACACTCGTAATCATGATTACTTTCATGATTAGACGTTTTTTGGTACTAATCAAGTCATGATTAGACCCGACAGGGTACTAATCAAGTCTTGATTAGACCTGACAGGGTACTAATCAAGTCTTGATTAGCCACGGCAGGGTACTAATCAAGTCTTGATTTTTTAATCATGACAAAAGTGGCAAATTGTGGCCTCTGACGTGCGTGACAGTCGAGAGACAGTCTGACGCGACGCGATGTGGCCGTCGGTCGGGTGACTAATATCTGCACACGTGGGGGGGCGCCAAGGTGGCCCCTGTTGGCCTTAGGCCCAAGCGTGCACCCCTCCTACCCGCCCCAATGCATTATAGGATGCCTTTGGGGCCGCTCGGCACCCCTAGCTTCAACCCAAAAAATGTGCCCCGCCTACCCTCCCAGGAGGGCCTCAAGGGGCCTTGCGCCTCAGTTCTGCACACGTGGGGGGGGCACCAAGGTGGCCCCTGCTGTTGGCCTTAGGCCCAAGTGTGCACCCCTCCTACCCGCCCCAATGCATTATAGGATGCCGTTGGGGCCGCTCGGCACCCCTAGCTTCAACCCAAAAAATGTGCCCCGCCTACCCTCCCAGGAGGGCCTCGAGGGGCCTTGCGCCTCAGCTCTGCACACGTGGGGGGGGCACCAAGGTGGCCCCTGCTGTTGGCCTTAGGCCCAAGTGTGCACCCCTCCTACCCGCCCCAATGCATTATAGGATGCCTTTGGGGTCGCTCGGCACCCCTAGCTTCGACCCAAAAAATGTGCCCCGCCTACCCTCCCAGGAGGAGGCTGGGCCTCGAGGGGCCTTGCGCCTCAGTTCTGCACACGTGGGGGGGCACCAAGGTGGCCCCTGTTGGCCTTAGGCCCAAGTGTGCACCCCTCCTACCCGCCCCAATGCATTCTAGGATGCCTTTGGGGCCGCTCGGCAACCCTAGCTGCAACCCAAAAAATGTGCCCGTTATTACGTCTCACCGCATTATTACATCTCGCCGCATTATTACATCTCACAGACTGCATTATTACATCTCACCGCGTTATTACATCTCACCGCGTTATTACATCTCACCGCGTTATTACATCTCGCCGCATTATTACATCGCTCCGCATTTTTACATCTCGCCGCATTATTACATCTCACCGCGTTATTACATCTCGCCGCATTATTACATCGCTCCGCATTATTACATCTCAGTGCCGCATTATTACATCTCGCCGCATTATTACATGCCTCCGCGCTTTCACACGCCTCCGCGATATCACATCGATGCCTCCGCGCTATGCACATGCTATACACATGCCTCCAAGCAATGAGCTAAAATTTGCCCCACTCATGAGCAAAGAATGACTAAATGAACGAACGACCGAAAATATCCGAAAATCATGATTAAACTAATCAAGTCATGATTAGGCCCGACAGGGTACTAATCAAGTCTTGATTAGACCCGACCGGGTACTAATCAAGTCTTGATTAGCCACGGCAGGGTACTAATCAAGTCATGATTAATCACAGGACCCCACTAATCAAGTGTAATCATAGTATTCATGACGAGCCCTGGATAGCGGGCCCGTAGATGATTTTTTGCAGTTCTGCTCGTGTCTTAATATTTTCCTCACATCTCAAGAGGTGTCGCATTATGTAATATGTCATAATTATGCTGCCGCTTATGTCTTTATCAATTATTATCTCCATTTAAAATATGTCTCGGTCCGTGCTGGGTTTACTAAGTACAGGCTTAAGTTCTCAAAGTGACTTGTAGATTTACTGACAGAAGGTATTGATTTATTTTCGGTCCATATCAGATTGAAAGTATACTTTTTTAAGTTTTCCGTCCACCGCGTTAGATTTGCAATATATCGCCGCATTATTTCCGAGCTCCGTATTAGTTTATCTGTAGCCCGCTTGACTCCATTCCGTGTGTCTTTTGCAAGACCAGTGCGCACCTTGCTTCCCCCATTCCCGTGGCTTCTAAGCATTATTGTGCTCTCCGTGTTACGCGTTACACCCACTTGTTGCCTCCCCTCAGCTACCATATCGTTTATTTGGGCATTCCTCTTTCGCACATGGCTTCGTATATGTCCTCGGGTCCCTTCCCTGAAATTTTTTGGTTCTAGGCTCTTTTTTGCAAAATTTCGATTTTTAACGAATTGTGCCTCATGCAATTCGCTTCCGTTCCAAGGTTGTCCGTTTTCCTTTATTTTTTCCCTACTATCCCTTATTGTCATATATAAGCATTGTGTGAAATATTTTCGCCCAATTTTACTCCTACGCACCTCTACCCGTCCCATATTCCCTAGGTATCGACTCGAGTGGTTAGGGTTTCCCATTATTTTGGTGCTTATAGCCGCCTTTTCCCCTAAAATCATGTGTTCGTGCCCCCGGGTCTCTCGTAAAATAATTTTATCATTTCTATTACGGTGTATTGCATTCAGTTCTAAGTTGTTTAAACACCAAGCTAAGTTTGCCGCGGCCCGCTTCAGGTTAGCAGCAAACCGCTTCGGAAAGTATATGGATTTATTTAAGTTATTAGTTAACCGCTTGTTGATTATTAAGTTATTAGCAAACCAAAGCGTGTCTGTTGTAGGCCGTATTAAGTTATCTGCGTGCGGTGTTTGGTTTTCTTCGGTCCAAGCATACTGCCGTATTATACTAGCAAATATGTGAGTTGAGTTTTCCGGGATATGTGTTAAGTTATCAGTCGGACATAATAAGCTGAAAGACTGTTTTGTTGAGTTATCAGACTTCCTTGTTTGGTATGCAGGCTTGAATATTGAGTTGACAAACTTTTGTATGGTGTTATTATTCTGTTGTGCTAAGTTCATTAACCGTTGGAATAAGTTATCCGACTGCCGTGTTAAGTTAACATACTTTTGTGTTAAGGTAACATATTGTTGTCTAAAGTTATCAGACTGCCGTGCTCGGTTAAAAACAGGAGTGTAGTTTATCCTGACTGACTGTTTTGTTGGACAATTTAAGTTACATATATTGTTGTCATAACAAGTTAAGTTAGCAGACTGTTGAGTGGGGTTTGCAAATAAATGAGTTTGGTCCACAGCCTGTTTTGTTGAGTCATTTAACACCCTACAGGTGCTGACACAATTTGTAACACTGTTATCAGATTCAGTAGGGCAGGAGAGAGAACCACAAAAGAAATGTAAAGTGAGCTGTGAGTGGAAGTAACACTCGTGCTGCCAAGATGTTGGTTCAATGACAAAAATACTCAGAGTGGCAGTGGGCAGGGTGTCAAGCGGTGAGAGATTACACTCCCTGGTTGCACAGTCTGTAATGTTGTGGCTTATAAGAAGCTCAAGAAGCAAGAAAGCAATTCGAAACATAAATGTGGGCAACCACGACTTAGGCAACTTCATACTGTCAGTAGTTCAGATTCTTTCCGTTGCTTTTTGCTGCCTCAAAGATCTCCCCTCTCCTTGCTTCACCTGTGGATTGCTTTTGTGCAGGGCTTTGGGATCAAGGCTCCGATTTCCTTTTTGCTGCTCTGGCTCTAGCCTGTTCCCACTTGGCAGATTTGCCACTGTTGAATCCTGGCGGTGCACCGTGATTGAATTGAGCTGCAGCCCCTTTCTTTCCGCCACCCTTTCCTTTCCCTTTTTTCTGAATCTCTGGGTAGATCTTGGAGAAATGGCTGAACCGGATTTGGGAAGGGGCACACCGGAAGCACTCAAAGGCACTGGACTGTGTGAGGTAAATTACCCCGAGTGGATCAAAGATGTATTCAGTCGGTATGAAATAAAGTGCGTGCTTCTTGTTTTTAGGATCAAGAATGCGCGGTTCAGGGATGGCTACGAGTGTGTCTCTCAACACTACGTAGGCACGTCTGATCAGTCTCGATCCTCTGCCACCCTTGTTAGGCTCGAAAAAGGCTTGCACGTATACAATCCGCTCCACAAAATCCGAAAAAGGAGTCTTCTCCATAAGGAATTTAAGAATGGTAGAAGTCTGCACGGAGGGATTGGACGCACTCTGCTTAAAAAAGAAATTGAAGCGGGTCAGCCTGCTGCCAGTTGGCGATGCGATGAAGCGTGTCTCCTTCACGACGAAGATTGCCTTGTCGAGAATTACTTTGGCCTCTGCCTCCGATTTGACTTGTACTTTTATGAATGGAACCTGTGTAGCAGTTGTATTAGCAGACAACTGTGAGCTAGTGACAATGCGGTTTACGTGTTTGGGCACAATTAACTCAGCAATTCCAACTCGCAACTTAATGCTTAGAGAAATGCTATTAGGGAGACGTGTCAATGATGCACAGCAGAGTTCTTGGCGTGTGTTTACCTTCGCTTCCTCACCAGTTTCTTCTGGGCGCGCCAAGCCGTCAAATGCAAGGTGTGCGATGTCCAGGTGAGCGTGCTCCAGCAGACGCGTGATTTGGTGCGTGAGCGTGGACACTTCCTCCAACTTGAAGCGCTCTTTGTTGCTCGTGTCAACACGTGTCAGTTTGAGTATCTGTAAGAAGTCCTCGTTCCCTAGGTCACCTTCGTGCCCTTCGATCTCCTCTGCGCGATTGTTAACCGCAGCTGTGTACTGTTGGGCTCGTGCGATGGCAGAGAGGTCAAACTCTCCAGTCTCCTCGTGGCTCACTAAGGTGCTCTCGTAGTTGTTGGAGAGATTGTTCACACCTCCAAACCCTCCTGTCCGATCGCGTTTTCTTTTCTCACAACGTCTTAACAGGCAAATTCCACTATTAACGCCTATCTCCCACGCAATTTCTATACGACACAGTAGTACAAATGGGGGAGAATGAATTCGCCCTTTGCTTTTAACAGCACATATAAGCAGATGCTGTGAGAATTTAGTTCGCCCTATAGGGCGAAGCCCTTGTGCCCATAGTGTGCCCTTGCAATGGAGTGTGATTTCTACTCTCACTAGCGCCACGACAGATGTACCGCGAGAACAATGGCGTTTTGGAAGGGAATGTTTGCGAGTTTTACCTCTGTCTGCTACTTCTTCCCACTCCTCTTCCTCCTCCACTCCCTGTTCAAATTCGATGCCTTCCAGGCCTTCCAGTAAAGAAACAGAGGGGGATTCTGGAATGAGAGGCGTTGCTGGAGTTTCGCTCGCTCCAGCTGGGATTGCGCCACTGCCCTTCGCGTTGTCAATCTTCGTCAGTTCCTGGTTCACTGCTTCCAGGACAGGGAAGTACAGGTCACAGTCGAGTAAGAAGAAGGTGATGTACTCAATGTGCTCAGGTGCGACTCTGTCGTTGGCGTACTTAATGAGCTTCTCCACTCTATCCTTGACGCTCTCGCTCTTTGCGCTGGTGACGAACTTTCCTTCCACCTCCTCGATTGTACACAGCTTTGTGAGGTACTTGAAGATGTGTGAGGTGTAGGCGCTGACGACAATGTTCGTGTTGATCTTTCCGTAGAAGCACTGCATATTGAAGCTACCCCCAAAGTCAGCGCGCACTTTCTGCTCAAAGTTCTTGTAGATGACAGAGGTGACGACGTCCTTGCCAAGCGCGTTCGTCCAGTCAGTAATGGTTCTGTGAATGGTGCCTTCCATAAGTTTAGCGTTGTCGAATTTGTCCTTGAGCGTTTTAGCCTCCACCTCAGTGGCCTCTTGTCCTCCACTCATACTGCCAAGCGTAATCCTGTGACAGGTGAAAACAATCCACACCAAGATGAGGTGCTTAAGCCTAGTGATTCTCGTTTTTCATTTTGTCGCGAGCTGGTGAGCTTTATTGAACTTTCGGTTTAGGTTCCTCACTGAGGAGCGCGCTCCCCAGCTTCTCCAGGCGTTGGTGTGTTTTCCCCAAGCTCTCTGAGTCGTAACTCAGATTGCTGGGTACTTAGATTTCATATTACATGTTTACAAGTAAGGGAAGCATAATTTGTCAGCGCAAAGTTTAGGGTATTGGCGTTTGTGGTCCATAGTCAGTGAAACAAAGCAAGAGAGGGGTCAAAATATACCTTAAACTTCGTTAATATTTCAGAAACGTCTTCAAAAAACTAAAATATTAACTATTTTGCGCGAAAAATACGAGCGAAAAAATTCAGTTAGCTCCGCCGGTGCTAACGTGAGACGTTTTTTTTGAGTACTTGATGTTTTTCTAGGTAGTTGTTTTGGCATTTGAATGAGTTCGTTGTTTGTTTGCTGTGCCTTTGACATTTCAATTGTGAGATGTGAACCTTGCAATTAAGTTTCTGATACCTCTTTACATATCGGTATCGTCCTTTAGATAACATTTATAACAGGCAATTGTCAAACATACGAAGTGGCGCTGTTCCAATCGTAACAACGCCTACGGAAATCGGAAATGACTCAGATCACTTCCGATTACCGCGGTCTTCGAGCTGTGTGCTAATCTGCTAAAGCGTCATGCTGCTACTTTGATAGGGTATGTTGTATGGTGGTCAAAAATTCTTCATGGACAATAACACCATATGCGGTAAGGTTCTAAGCTTCTAGAACATGGTTCCGCCATGATCGCAAGAGATTTGGACGCGGGCGCGGCACGATTATGTCAAACTCGCTCGAGAACGCGAACCACCCATCCGTGTGAATGCACCTCCTCTGCGAGACCGGTGCTTAACACTCCAAACAGTTTTTAGTTTTTAGGTAAGGTCACCCATAAAGGTTCCCCAGGTCGCGACGACATTAGACAACACGGGATTGGTCGCAAATGCCAAATGGCACATTTTCCATTTCAAAACCGGCTTTTGACTCGCTGACGCAAACAAGTTCTGAAAATAGTGAATGCCGGCAATCGGCCTGATATCCGCCTGATCGGCATCTCATTCCTCCGATACCCGATTTCGGGCCGATTTGGCTGATCGCGTACCACCCGTATTTCATATAACGGCGATATTGGGGTGATCTAGACTGTAAGCCGCATGCTAAGGGTTGCAATGGCATATCTGCGGTCTAGACGGCGGGCGACAACTTTGGATGTTATCAATAACGTATCGACAACTGTCGATGATTTATCGACAAGTTTCGACAATTCCGGATATTTCATCGACGAAGGTCGATATTTCATCTACGAAGGTCGACATTCCATCGTCAAAGATCGATAATGTATCGACACTTGTCGGTATTTTGAAACTGACAAGAACGACCCACTTTAACTAACTTGTCACTCGCTAACGATACAGTCTGGTGATCAGGGAGTCGACTGGTGATATTGAGGTCCAGACTTCGACTCCAGTGCAAATCTGTCCACGCCTGAATTTTACTGGAAAATATTACTACGCATATTGGCTATTACTCCAGAATTGAATTGAATAGCATAGAAGAGTGCAAGGTGATAGTAGAGCGGCTCCGATTTTCATCCCGGATTACGGATTACGAGTTAACGTCATCGTCGTTGTGACGTAAATCGTAGTCCGGGATGGCCTTAGCTCGGAATGAATGTCAAATGCAAAATCGATTCCGAAATCTGGCGTGCTCCGGATCACGGGTTAACTCAATAGACGCTGCTCGCTGGCCGTTGCGCTGTTGCTTTTTGCAACAAAATCCTGTCGCTTTCGGAAAAAAACTTAATTTCTGCTGCAGTGGGCCTGTGGTTACGATGTCACTTTCAAGTTACGAAACGTACAACTTCTGTAAAAATATGGCTAATTGACTCGTGCATGGTGAAAAAAATACTTGGAGATGATGAGGGCGCGCATCAAGATTGCCACTCGTTTTCCTTTAGGGTACGATAAAAAACAGGGGGAAATGGAACAGAATATTTGCAGCCGCAAGCTTATTCGTGTTCGAACCTCCTGAAACTCTCTACAATACTTGATGTATATACTATGAAGTTCTGTAGCGAGTTTCAGCCGAAAACGCGTTTGAAGTCCCACGGTGTAAGCGCGTTTCGCGGCTTGCTTACAATGAAGCCAAACGCGCTTTCACAAAGATGTTAGCTTAATTCGGATTTGATTGAAAAATAGCGGAAACCGAACGCTGCACGTATGGCTGTGCAATCGTCGATTCCGCTTCGGGTGCCCGTAAACTCCGCGAGAATGCTGAAACGCGAAGTACGGCATATCTCGCTGCGCTTCGAGCGTCAAACGATGGCTCTATATCATAGTGAAAGTATATCAAAATATTTTTGCTATGTGTTGCAAATAATGTAGAGCAATTGCTTGAAATCGTAAGCGGGAAGCAGCTGAAGGTTCGCGAGTGGGAAAACGCAAAGCAGACAGACTTCAATCGAACCATTGGATGGTAAGAATCTTAGTAATATTCTGAATCCACGATTTACAAACGATTTGGACATTAGTTCGTAGCCCGCAACTCGGGACGAAAAGCGTCCCGAAATACGGAAGAATTAACACTGGCATCCAGAAGTTAGTCAGCATCACGTTTTCCCGGATTACGAGTTAAGGTCATCGATGTCATGCAAAAAGAGGAATCTATGACCTTAACTCGTAATCTGTAACCCGGTATCGCAAATTGGAACCTCTCTATTGTAGAAGTAATAAACTTTTATACGCCAACAGGCTCATAAAAACGTAGTGTTCAGGTAAGTTAGGTGTAATGACACGAGACCCTCGGCTATGTGCCATGCAGTACCAAGCGCAGTACTGGTGTAATCATACGAGATTTGTGACAACCGTCACATGACAAAATCCAGTCATCAAGCATCATCGTGTACTATGACATAGCTAACAGTTGCAGTTGAGGTGACAATCCCAAAACAAACCGGCACCTTCTCAACCGGTGGTAACCGATTATGGGAGGCCTGCGCATCAGACAGGATGGTTCCAAACCCAGCTGGCTAGGAATTAGCCACGGCTGTTGCTGTGTCTCTACGAGCTATACACCAGCAATCTGAGTGCTCAACCAATGAAAACATTGCATCCCTAATTTAGTTGGCGCCAATTCTTTACAGGTGGTGCAAACATCCACTTACACCAATCCAAGATGCTGAACACTCCTTGCTACCCCTAGCCATGTCACCAAACAAACAACATTACCAAAAATGCCTGGATTATTTCGGTATGGACAGGTGTGCCTACAGGCTCCCCACTGCAAACAAAGAATAACAGTTTGCTTTCAGAAAATATATCTTGCATGTTGTACAGTCCACGGAATCCTGTATGGCAGAGTATTTCCCATTGTAGGATTAACACACTTGTAGGAGTCTCACTGGTAACAAATCACATTCCTAAACGTGCTGGGGAAGTGTGAAACGCCAAACGACCACAAAACATTATTCACCCTCTTTTGTTGTTGTCTGCTTAAGTTGATCGATTCAGATCGCCATGACAGCAGATCAATGTGTTCTGCAGTCATCCTTTCCACAGATAAAAAATGCACGGACTTGTCACCTCCCAAATGACGCAAAACAGCACTGGAGCTTAAATTGTCATGGAAGGATCAGCCCTTCGTAAAAGCCCAATTCAAACAGAGACCACTGCTTCAGCCAATGGAAATAGACAGCCTCACAACCTCTCCTTCCCCGGAACCATCCATGAACGCCTTGGATCTGGTCATGTGTAAACACTCCTCCAGGTCTTCCTTGCACGACAGCATTATCAAATCTTGTTGGTCGTCCAGGTACCTGCACCCATGTGAAGCACTCCCCAAGCGTTTTCACCTCCGGTGCAGCTAGGTATGTACATGCAGCGAACGGCTTTCAGACAAGAGGCACAAGAAGCCTGCAGCAAAACTTTGCATTCAAAACGCAGACATAGCAACTGTGACGGAGGGGAACACACTGAATGATCATCTGCTCGGGATCTGCGGGTCGCAGCCGTTTCTGCAAATTTAGTCTAAGATCAGCGTAGGTTTTCTCCGGCATGTACGCGCAGTGAGGCAGCCTGAGCCGTACCAACACTCCACCAGCAGAAACTCAGCCACCAATACCTTCCCACGTGGCATTGGTGTCAATACTCCTTTTCCGAGTGTGACCGGTGGCAGGACCCAGGGCTACAAATATCACAGCATCACCAGGACGATCGAGGAAAAGAGGGAGGAGTGCAGGGCGAAGTGGCAAGCGACACAGCACACGAGGAAGGGAAGGAGGAGTGCAGGGCG
>LGRX02035630.1:7737-34340 GCA_001247695.2 Cymbomonas tetramitiformis | reverse complement strand
AGGAGGAGTGCAGGGCAAAGGAGGAGCATGGAATCGCTATAGGACACGAGCGAACGGAAGTGGTTGGGGAAAAGCATGAATGAGGAGGAGGGAATTGACTAGTTATGTCTATGGCAAGGGTATCGGGTGGAGGCTTATTTACCGGAAGCGGAGAATTTGCTTGCCCATCTGAGCCTTCACCACGAAAACTTCAGTGCCATCCCCCGCTGCTTCAGCTACTTGCTCGGAGCGCTCGAAGCCTTGCGACCCCTGCTCGCCACGCGCAACACGAGTCACTGCCTGGTCGGCGCACTCAGAAGCCTTGCGACCCCTGCTGGCCACGCGCAACACGAGTCGCTGCCTGGTCGGCGCACTCAGAAGCCGCGTGGCTGGAAAAAGAGACCGCTCAAATCATCCCTGCCACTGGCTTGGACCGTTCAGTTGTACCGAAAACTACGACGTTCACTGTAGGGCTTAGAGGATTGAGGAACTCGATCAGCATGGAAAAATAAGTGTCCTCCGTTCCTAGCACTCAACTACAGGTGTGCTCAGGCAAAAAACTCTCAGGCTTCCACAAATCGTAAACACTTCCTCGCTCTTGACCTATACACTCTCCACAGAAGGGGAGATGTGCGCACCAACTGTTGGCTCAGCAGTCCGCGGGCCGCGGGGTTGTTTAAGCTCTTCAGATCAGAGGCGGAGGTGCTTGGCGACACCGTGCTTGAGTGCGTTCCCAAGCGGCGGGCAGGCCACTGCTGCATGGGCACCACAGGTCGCTGGGCCCCCGAGGAGGGGGGGGGAACCATAAACCCGACTGTGGACAGCCCGGATAGGTCTGCAGGCGCGGCAGCGTTGTGCACCGGACCGACTGAGGAGCCTAATACCCCAGGCAGGGACGTGCTGTGGTTTGCTTGCACTTGGGAGTGGAAGAGGTAGGGTTGATGAAATGCCAGTGCGTTGCCTAGCAGCGAGGGGTTGATCGGAGCACTGGCCACCTGGTCCGTGCTCATGGCAGTGTCGGGTCCTGCGGAAACTCGTCAAGCAGCACTCCGCCTCAGTGTCAGGACGGACTGCGGGAAACGGATCTCTTGTCGGAAAGTCGCAACGCTGAGGTTCAAAGAGCACGCCAGTGTAACTTGCGTCGTTTTGTGTTTCAGGGAAAAAAAAGTAATCGCGACCTAGTGGGAATGCCCCCAAATTTGCGCTTGGTTTCCGAAGCTCGAGAGTAAGAAGTGGGCGAACCAGCGTACCAGTGGTGTGCGGAACCGAAACCAAACCAGCAGCGATAGCATTTGGCTCTTGAGACGACTCAGGGGGATCCCACAGTGGGGGCATGTCCGCGTAAAAAGTCTGCATAGCTTTCTCCTGAAACCGGAAATCGAATCCTCTCAGACAGAGCAGGCCCAAAACCTCGAAGGAGACGCTAGAAGAGCGAACAGGAGGTGACAGAGGCAGGGCGGAGGGCGGAGAGGCCAACACGAGCCGATCGTCCGACGCAAGGGGAAGGATTGAGGGCAGGGCAGGGTGGAAAGGCACTTATCAGAAAAAATGGTGAGGCAGCTCACCAAGTAGGATCAAACCTAAGCGTCCAGCGGGCACGTACCATGAGGACTGGGAGACTACTTGAGAAAAGATGGTGTGGCCCAGCGGAGTCTGTGCTCGGTCTGCTGGTGACGGGCGGAATCGCTTGATATCCGGATTGAGTCTGGATCGTAGGACACCAAACCACTTACTCAAGGTCCAGCCACACAGGTCGGTGGTTATAAATAAAGCCCGGAAGTTGAGACCAAAGAGGCGTCATCAGACATCTTCACTTGCTCTGCGCCCTGAGGCGTGGAGCAAGCAAGAGTGAGAATCAAATATGCAAAGAAATTAGCCCTTCGCACCTTCGACTTTATTTCTTCGGAGTCCGCGGTAACGACGCTACTCCCTGTCAGCCACCACTCCCAAGGCCCAGATGAGATCACTGGAAGAACTCTTCATGCGCAAGCCCACAGCATGTGAACGCAAGCCCAAAGCAAGTGAACGCACGTTTTGATGCAAAGCTCGTATGACCAGAGGCATCCGAACCGCCGTTCTGTCGGACACTGACTCCGGTTCCGACGCGACAGGCAGGCTCCACGCGGGGAGCACAAGCACCACTTGCACAGGTCAAGGGCCTACCGGAAACTGTAGGCTGAGAAGTTGTAGCTCCCTGATCCCGCACCGCAGCGCCTGCACTCGGATACCCAGATACTCGGTTTCCTACGGTCAGGCCCGCGGTGCCAGCCGCCAGTGTTGAGTCCCAGGAGTACGAGGGAGACGCATCAGCCAGAGGGTCTTTATTCCCCTGCCAGCGGGGGGCTATCTCAGGTTGCAAGCGCGGAGTCAACCGGGCGAGGTTGCTGCCGGCGGTGACACTTCGGCGGGCTCCGTTCGCCTGCGAGTGCCCGAGTTCCGCCTTCGTGAGAAAAGGGGGGCCCTCTTCCAGCTCCAGCACGCTGGCAACTGCCACTAGCACGAGACTGGCAACTGCCGGTGCGTGCGCAATGAATAGAGCAGACTTGGCAGTGTGCTTCAAAGCGGAGGGGCGTGCAGAGGCAAGAACGATAAGTGTGATGTATGGATCTCCAGGCAGTGCCAGCACCTTGGCGGCCTGCTCTTGCTCCTGCCTCTTCAGAGTACGGCAGGGCCACCGTGCGATGTTATACTGGCGACATATTCGTTTCAGCGTTGTTGGGCACACCCCAAGCATGCGTGCTGCCGTGCGCAACGTAAACCTGGAAGAGAAGTGAAGGTGTTAGGTCTTGACTTGCGCACATCGCTTTGGAGCAAAAAACAAAAAGGACCGTGCAACAGCAATACAAAGGCCGCGTCAACAACTCAGCTTCCGTGGCTTCTCAAGGAAACCGCGTTCCCGCAGAGTATCATCGCAGGGAAGAAAGCAAGGGCGCTAACAGGCGACAGACGAAGGAACGTAAATAGCACACAGCTCGGAAACGAGAGACACGACCCAAGTTGTGTCCAGTGACGAAGAACTTGCGGTGCGGCAAGCTAGTGCCGTGTATTATTCTCAATACAAGGCTGAAGGAGATTTCAGCAACACAAAATGACATGTGGAATATCACACTGTCAAGGCACAGGGTAGGGTTGTATGCCTGAAGTGTTTTTGCAGAACATCATAACTAACCCATCGTTCTCCCCCGACACTTGTCTGCTAAAGTAAGCCCCACCCAACACTCACCGCAACGGTAAGACACCTTCGCGTGCAAAGATAGGTGGATACCGTCAAGCAGTGAAAGCGTGAACAGGTGTGAAATGCACGCTTGCGTATGTGCGGTCCGCGGCACAGTACAACGAAGCTCCCATCGTAAGCGGTACGGTCGTGTAAACGACTGAGTGATACAGCAGCGAAAAGCTTAATTGTGGATGGGAACTCGTTTTTCACGCCCGGTTTTCTCTTCTTAACCTTGTTAACATAAGCAGCAAGAAACCGAAATAACCGCCATATAAGTTTTGTGAACGATCGCAGGACGCACTAAATGCACACAGCCACCTTCCTTTGTGGGAACGAACGTGAGAGACACAACCAGTGAACGAAGTCACCTTGCTTCGTGCGGAGAGGACGCTAAGAAGAACGGACAAACAACATCTTTGATGCCCGCCGGATCTAAAGGTATCAAAAACACTTGAGGCTGGATCGAGAAAGTGGGATGTTGAGCCGTAGTAGGCACTTGTGGAAGTTCGATTTTGGTTTCTTTTACGCGGCCGGGGGTATGATAAAAAGGCACTCCCTCGAAAGAATTGTCTCAGTTGTCGCAAATAAAGCTCTTCCAGACGTTCGGGTTCCTACCTTGGATACGGCATGAGCGCCGTCGCGACTACTTCCTCCCTTCGACGCAATCGCAGATAAGGAACGTGGAGACGAAGTCGAAGCGGAGTTCTGTAAGCTGCCTGGGGCTGAATGATCGCTATTGCTAGTGAAGGAGTGTAAAGCACCAGCTTCTGGGCTGTCCGAGGATATAGGGGGGCGCATAGGGCTGTGTTCTAATGCTGCAGGAAGGCTGGGAAGGCTGTTGGAGCGTTGGGGAACGCTTCTTAGCGTCGGAGCAGGTTGAGGTGAAGGTTTGGGTGCAGAGGGAGCAATGGAGGAAGGTTGCAGCGCGGATCCGCCTTGGAGAACTGCACTTGGTTGGCCTGCGCAACAGTCAGAGGATTCCTGGCCGGTCACAAACCGTCACGCACCGATGGAAACAGGAACGCAGAAACGCAGATAGACGCGAACTGAACACGCCAAAAACATTTGCGGTAAAGCGGAGAAAGACAATCGTTGATGGAAGGGCACTTTGCAAACACTACGGTGCGGTCCAGACGTTCGTGACAGACACCGCCGATATCAGATGCGTGCACCGTTCACGAAAGCTTAAGAAGCCCCTCAGGGCAGGCAAAGCACTCACGAGGTACTGCAGACTTGCTTTCTGTGCCTGTTAGTGCCATTGCCTGACTGAGCGGCTGCGCGGACACCGGTTTCCCTTCACCTTGGCCCTGTAGAAGACCGACCGCCACGTGTTCACCAACGAGCAAAGCCATCCGTGCATATTTGAGAGCTATTCTAAAGGTTTCAAGTCCCCTTCGCACGAGAGCAGTCTATCTTTGCTCAGAGATGAGGTTTGCAGGCCGTGTGAGGAAATGAGGAGCCGAGACAACCAGGGAGGTTGACTGTAACGGAACAGCAACAGGCAGGTTTTTTAATCATGGTGAAGCGCAATCTGAGGGGCACCTCATTGCCAGTTGTGCCTTGCAGATATCCAAGATAACCGTCCGGCCACATGGAATCGTCCAACTTTGAATTTTCCCAAGCAAACATGGAAGCAGTCTCTTCCATTGCAGTAGAGTCATCCAGGGTCATGGCGGCCCCCGCTGTGGATACCGAGGGCACACTTATGTTGCTCATAGACCTTGCGTCACTAGTAGTGTTCGCTCGGTCAAGAACTCCAGAACAAGCCTGCAAACGCCCGGACGAACACACTGTGGGGATGAGGGAGATCCGTCACAGACCATACGGAGAAACTGTAAAAAACAGCAACAATCCTGAAAAGGCAAGAAATGTTCACCGAGTCCGGAACAAGGATATTTCCATGCCCCTCCATGATCGCGTAAGTTGCTGAACAGCATGGGAAAAGGACTGAGAAGGTCTAGCATAGCCTTAACATAATAAAAACGGATGACTTTGACCACTTTAGAAAACACCCAAACACAGGAGGACTCTGCGGGCAATCGAGAGAAAAGCCCGTTCCAGGAGTTTAATTCTGCCTTACAGCCGAGACGAAAAAAACCTAGGGTAGGGATCACCACAGAACCTCCGCGAGTGACTCACGAGGCCTGACTGCCGCAAGAAGCAGAAAAGAAAAGAAAAAGGAAACGTGCAAGCCTCGAGCTGCAATAGTTGCTACGGGGTGTGCCTACCCTCGTCCTGGAGAAGACGTAGGCGCGCACATACATCCGAGACAGCCTTCAGTGTTACAAGAAATTAGCATTACTTGATTACCGCAACAAAAACACAATAAATGATCCCGCGAATTCTGAACGGGTCAGACCCGGCGCTAAGAAGGGAGTAGGCTAATGACCTGAGGTGGGGAGGTCGTGGGTATGAACGAAGACAAACAAGTTCTTCGCGTCGTACTCACGGCACGTTTGCTCTTATCGTTACTGTGATTTCTTATTGCACCGAAAGCGCATATTTGCTAAGAAAGAAAGTCCGAAATAAACGGGCAAAACCGTGCAACATATGCGTCCTGAGGACCAAGCAAACCCCAGGAAAGCAAAATATTTGGTACCGTCAACTACACGTAAGTAGAAGAAGTTTCTGCATGAGCGCAGCGTTAAGAAATTGTTAAGTCCTTTGTAGAAGGTCTGGTTGCTCCAATACGAATAACAGAGGTACTCAGAATCTGGAAGGGAATACCTCAATGTGACCTTCAAACGATTGTAACCAAGGAAGGCGCCTCACACTCGAATTTGCTTAAGATGCAGACAGCGTAACAAGTGATTTGTGACAATAAACTGAAGGTCACAGGTGAGGTCCTCTCACTTCCTTCTTGGGTTCACCACTCGTGTGCTCCCTCCGACAATTAAGAAGGCGATAAGGGTTTGCTGACGCATCTTTGAACCAAGAAAATCGAAAGACAAAGTGATCACATGAAACGTATTTGATATACTAGTTACCTAACGCCCATAGATGAAGTCATATACTTCCCCAAAGCAAGGGGGATAGGAGAAAAATATTCATCTGGAGCGATTTTTATGAGAGTGATATTCGTTCCATGGTTTTTTGCTGAAGTCTTTTAGATGATTCGCTGTTCGTGTTGAGCTGTACTGAGCTGTACTCGACGAGGTGTGACATGTTACACTGACTCGTGACTGCTGCCGGTTCTTGAACTCGTATAAAACTTCGAAAAATCTGCATTCATGATTTAATAAGTTAGAAGTTTCAGTTTTGAGTTTACTGTAGAGTTTTCTTTTGAGTTTATAGTTTTTACATGTGAAGAGTGACGTGAGTTTCCGGAGAGCTGAGACGCACCGCAGCGCAGACGCGAGACGGTCTGCGCTGCGCTGCGCTGCGTCACTGCATGTAATCGTGTATCGACGGTATGACATCCTGGACATTTATATTTATAGCCGCAAGGTTTCAAAGGCTCACAGATTTCAAAAGTTTGCCTAAATTCCATCGTTCGATTAAAAGTATTAAAGAATCTAACGATCGTATCGATGCGAAAACGTTTGAAAACCTTCGCGCGTCACTGTTTAATGTGAACGTTGACTATTTATATCCGGATGGAATATTACGAAAACATGTCATTGTTTATATTATATGCAACGTTTTCGACGATGCACAATCTATAAATGTTATAGTCTCTGTAATTATTTTAAAATATTGCCTGAATGATATCGTCGGATTAATGATATAATTAAATCTAACGATCATAATGTGACAATGACGTTTGAACGTCCCTGAAACTGTAACGTCGCCGTCGGATATCCCGGATACACAACGCTACATAATTGATAATATATTTCATTATATAGTTATACGCCGTTGGTATGCAACGTTTTCGACGATGCGATGCGATGGACGCTCTATAAATTCCAATTTTTTTTCATATATAAAAGGCACGTCAGTGGCACGTCATAATCATTTTTAAAAAATCTTCAGATCTTCAGAAATCAACTTTCAGATCTTCAGAAATCAACATGTTTATACTCTGGGGGCCAGAGCGAGCTCGGCCAGAGCCTGCAGATCCGTTAAATTTAGATGTTTATATCTTATGACTTAGGGTTTGTAACTATCATGGAGTCCGAAGAGTCTAGTCTAGTCTAGTCTCCGGTTCCGGAGTAGTGTCATGGAGACAGTCACAGTGACTATCGCCCCCCCCCCTTTAGGGACGGGAGCCCCAGTCTGTCGGTCACCCTTCGATCCGAGGTGCCAACTCAGCACACCTGTTTCCGAGACCGATAATAAAACACCCAAGTTATTTTATTATCTCATCTTGTAGACTGTGACACTCAGGGTTTGCACCTGCCTGCTTTTTTAGTTTCTGTGAACGTACTATATTGTATACCCACCCTTTGCAAATATATCGTACCGTTCTCATCAGCAGTTATCGGGCCTTACCACTAGCAGGTGCTCGCCCACACGCTCGCTTTCTTTGATCCCGCACCGTGTGCGGTTCGCGCGCTCCTTGGCCCCGTGATTTGGCAGAGCACCCTCGTCCTCTACGCCTACTTATTTTTCACCCCGCGTGACCTTATACCACCGGTAGCAGGTTTGAAGGCTTATCAGGTACTTTGCGCTTTTCGTCGATGTACGCTTGCCAGCACGCATTCTGCAGCGTTTTAGAGTGTTTGAGCCTCAACCTCCCTTGAACACAGGATGTCCGTGGCCCTACAAGCGAAATACGCCCCGAACTTCCCCCCGCAAGCAGTGATTGGTAGCGGCCTCGGGGGTCCGTCCACTTACTTACCTCTGGGAGCGGTCTGTCGTCGCTAAAAGTGTTTGCGAACGCAATAACGCGATTGTGAGTTAGAAATCACCGTCAAGTGCCTTGTACTACTTAGGTTGACCGACCTTGTCTTCACGAGTGTGTTTAGCCACAACCTGCAGCAAAGTCTGAACGCCGATTCGAGGGCAGGGATAAACCAACCATTAGTAGCTTTGGTTATCGTATGTGAGCACCTGAGCAAACAGTGAAGCGCCTATTCTGCGGAAGCCACAGATGCTGTGGAGCAGGTGAAGCGCGGAGCTCTCAAGTATGTAAAATTTGGCAGCTCCGACATGATGGTCTCAGAGGTATCGAGGCACTCACTCCACGTGGCGTTATGTGCGCGTGCGTGCGCGAAGCTCCTGTGCAACAATGTTGGGCGTTCCGACAGGAGGGCTTGTTTACTACGTCTCTTCAGTTTTTCGCTTAACGGCGTGAACGTGCGGTTGGCTAGTGGCATCAGTCAACGCGGCCCTCGTTTGCTCTCATCTTTGCCCAAATGGGAGCTATCGCTTAGCGTCCTTTATTTCTGGGATCAAGCTACAACCACTCATGAAGCGAGCACCCCAAGCACGTTTGTATGATGACGGCTCAGATTCTGTGGCCTGTTGAGGATGGCGTGCTTGAGGCGCATGTGCCCTGCCTTGAAGAACACGGGTGAATGGGGCAGGTTTGTGCCGGAACTATGACATGGGGCTCGTTCAATGACCGTGAGGAGCAAGCATTTGAGCAGCTAGACGCTCTTATTCGTCTTGGCGTCAACTTCATCGACACCGCTGAGCTCTACCCCGTCGCATTCAACTATGGCAAGACAACTGAGGAGTGGATAGGGAAGTGGCTAGAGAAGCGCGTTGCCTCGGGCGAGGTTGACAGAAGTAAGCTGTACATTGCAACGAAATGTAACGCTCTAGGCATCGGAGGTGCAGGGATCCCGCACTCCTATGAGCCAGAGATCGTGCTGAATTCGTGCAGAGATTCTCTTGAGCGTTTGAAAACCGACTACATCGACTTGTACCAGTTACACTTTCCAACCAGGGACGTGCCTCTTTTTGGAGGAGCTTCTTTTAAGCCCGACGGTGTGGACCGGGCGTTTCCTTTTCAGAATAAGGGAGAACCGCACACTTTCGAGGGCCCAGTCTTAGCAATCAAGGCGCTGTTCGACGCCGGACTGATCAAGCACTGGGGGCTTTCAAACGAGAACGCATACGGGATTACCATGTTCTGCCTGACGTGCGACAAACTCGGAGTGCCGCGGCCGGTGAGCTGCCAGAATGACTTCTCTTTGCTGGACCGCATGTACGAGGGTGACACTGCAGAAGCCGCTTACCGCTTCGGCCTCGCGGGGCTGCCCTACGGGCCTCTCGCCGGGGGAGTGCTTGCTGGCAAGTACACGAAGTCAAAGTATGCAGCTGCTGACCCAGATCGTCCCCTAGCGGAGTGTCGGCATCGAAAGTGTCCAGAGTTCCAGCCTAGATACGGGATGCCGATGGCCATGGCAGCAACTGAGAAATACGTTGCCTTGGCTGAGAAATATGGAATCACGCCCACGGAGCTCGCTCTCGCTTGGGCCAAGCAGTGTTGGTTCAATGCAAGCATCATCATTGGCACCACCACGGTGCGCCAAGTCGAGGAGTGCGTGGGGGCTTTCCAGCTTGAGCTTCCCCGATCCCTTCTTAAGGAGATCGACACCGTGCACGAGGAGCTCCGCAGTCCATGCTGCTTCTATGCTTCCAAGCCAACTTGCATCGAAGCTCCATGGCTGGGTAACTCAATGAAAAAGGCGTGCGATCCTTGAGCTTAATTAATCAGGACACTCTCTACAGATGATCATAGAGATCGTTGCAGCTCAACTCCGCGCCTGTACGTGGTTGGTGAGCAGCCAACTATTCGTTATTCATGGCCAAACTCATGCACTTGCAACGTTTGGCCGCTGCTCAAAACACAATTATTCTATGATGAAGACCTTGTTAGTGGAGTTGCACGTGTGCTCATGGAAGCAGGCTTGGGGATTCTGTGAAAATGGTTTCCTCTTTGCCAGCTCGAAACATATGACGTTATCCTGAGAGTTATCTTATGGTGTGTTGCACCAGCGCACCTGGAAAAATGCGTGGGGAGCTGAAATTGAGCCTCCAAATGGAATCGAGGGAAATATACCCTTGCAGTCAGCAAGGGTATTCCCTCGCTAACGTCAACGCAGGGCTTGACTCCGAAGCTCAGGCGGGGAGGTTGTATATCTCTCTCAAACACGAGTTTGTCAGCAGATGGAAGTTGGGCAGCATTAGGTATACTGTAGTGCACAGTGTATTAACCATCTGAAAACTTGTACTATACTTGCGTCTGCGGGCAAAAAAGTGATGCATTATGCCTCTCGGAAGCTTTATTTGACTCATTGGACAACATTGACTAGGAATGCAATGGGAGCCTCACCCCATCCCTTGTCTTGTTCTAAGATTGATTATGGAAATGCACAACGTGCCATGCAGGATTGTCACGGGCTGATATCGCAAGGTTTTGAATAGTGTACTAATCGATGTATTATGTGCCGCGTGTCAATCATATCAGCACTAATACCTCTCATCTTTCCTTAGAAGTTCCATTATCTCCTTGATCGCAGTTCTTAGCAATGAGTTCATACCGAGTAGCTATCGTCCCCCAAGGCTTGATAGGCTATGGGAGCAGACAGCAGAGCCGTTGTGCGGAACGGGCGAGGACGAGCATTTGGTGCACCCTTTATTAGTGCGTCGAGGTGTTTTGTTGCCGCATGCCCTTTTACGATTCACCGTTTTTGGCAACTTGGCCCGGTTTGTTAGTTAGGCAACACGCACTACGAATTATCAACATTTCTAACACGTGTAACGGTGTCATTGTCCCGCTCGCCCGTATCGGGAGTGACGATCGTGTCGTGCGGAATTAGAGCCCTCGAGAAGCCTTGAACCGGATTTTTCGCGTTTGCGGATTGTTGGTATGCACTCAACCGAGCAGTTTGTTATCCAGTTTCCAAGCAATAAGAGAGATGTAGTCTTGCTCATAAAGTATGGAGACTATGCCACGACACACTTTTCGATGATTTCGAGCATGCGTTTGGCGAAGATGCACCCCACACACGCATGGATCTTACGGTCGTTATATGTGATTGCTGTGGACTCGGAGAATTGCCTATGCCAAACTAAGATGACCCGAGATCAATCCCAAAACAGATATCGAAAACCCTAGTTTCCTGCCCGCGCCATTCCACCGACGTGCTCTCCAAGACGGGATATAGTCTGATCTATTGGACTTACCTATGCGGTTGCTTCTTTTTACAAGTGAAAGCGTTGATTTCGTCCCTACACCCTGGCATGCGACAGCCCGCCCCGGGTAAGCAATCATTCTTTAGTGTATACGCCGTCGCCCGTGGCAACACTACCCGTCGAATTCCAGGCTCCTGTGTGCAAACTAAAGAAGCACCCGGTCGAAGCACACACGTCAAGGAGCCGTAGCTGCTTGTGAGAATTCCCCAAGGAGGAGATAAGGAAGGAGTTTTCATCCTGCAACTTCATGTAGATTCTGCACTCGACCGGAGAAGTTCAGATGGTACGAACCATCCGCATGCAGTACAGTCCACAATGCAGTACTGCGTCATGGACGAAAGTCGGAAAACTAGAAACGTTTGTAGACAACATTCGCGCGATGAGCCGAAATTTTAGGTCGGAGACAAGAGATAAGAGATGCTAGAGGAAAACCGAGGCAGGGCAAGGTGTCGCAACCACTGCACAAGTGACAGTCGAAACTGTTGCTTAACTTATCACACTGTTTATGTCTCATGAACTCTGTCCTGTGCACTGCAGGCGTGTCACACTTGCAAGTCCAATATTTCGAAAAACGTTTAAAGAGGCTGTATATGAGTGCACAACTCCTTAACTTGAAAAAGAGTTCGAAAGTTGCTTTACTTTCACGACTGCACTGCAACATCGCAATACTTCAAGGGTGCCAGCACAAGGTTCCTCGATGCTTTTTAAGTGTACAAATATATTCCTTATTATAAATACACTGAGAGTACTTCTGTCTTCGCAAATGTAATATAGCCACGCTTTTGGCCTGCCAAGGGCAAAACAATAATGAGCCTATAAAAGTCCCTTACTGCCGCCTGCGTTACTTATCTTGCAACGTCCCCTCATTTCTTGTTAACTCTTCTTTCCTCCAATCACACTGCTGCGCGTCACTGACGGTATCTCTGTCAAGCCAACGGCTCGGCCCCGAATCGATTCTCCTCCTTTTGCTCTTCGTATCTTTGCCAGTTCTCCTCAAAATAGCTAAGGTTGCGTCATAGCCAACACCGCTGTCACTCCTCTGTCACAAAGCTGTCACGTCACCCAGTCGAACTCGGGTCGCACAAGTAACAGTCGAGGGAGCACTGGTCGTGACAGCTGTCGCAACCACTGCACAAGTGACAGTCGAAACTGCTGCTTAACTTATCACACTGTTTATGTCTCATGAACTCTGTCCTGTGCACTGCAGGCGTGTCACACTTGCGAGTCCAATATTTCGAAAAACGTTTAAAGAGGCTGCATATGAGTGCATAACTCCTTAACTCCCCCCTCTTTGCTTGAAGGTCAGGCAAAGTACTCTTTAGGCATCATCTGCGGTCTCTGCACAATCTGTCAAGTCCACGTTGTTTGCAAACTTGCCAATGCTGACAGTGTACATCCCAGTTCCCTGCTGTTCTCCCCTGCTCAACATCTTTGCACGTATCATGGGGTTCTTGAACACCATCACCCACATACACCTGCGACCTATGGGACCATGCTCCAGATGCCCAATAGCGTGAACCCTGTCCGCATTATATAGTTCTCTGAAGTACTTTGCCCTTGGTTCTGTCATGTCCGTCATGTAATGTGATGGCACATGAACACAAGCCACCACCCGGCTCGCCAAGACTGCCAGGGGAAACGCAATGTCCAACACAGCAAACCACGGAGAAGTGACCACAGCATCACACACTCCATACTGCTTCCTCCACAGCTGATAGTTGCCAGGTTGTAAGGCGTCTCTAGCCTCTTTCCAACCCAGATGCACGTTCCAGTCGTTGTTCAAGACAAAAAGATGTGGGTTCGCTGCTTCCAAGACCTTGCCGATTACTCCGGTGCCTGCTCATGGGTCCCACACTCTCTGGATTCCCGACCAGTCCACTTCCACTGAAAGTCTCTTAACCTCAGTCGGCACTGTCATTGCCAGCTCCAATCCCCAGTCCAGCAAACTGGCTTCTTTGACTTGCGATCGCTTCAGCTTCTGCACCTCGCCTCTTGCTTCTCGCACTTCCTTGCTCATTGCAGGAACCCCTCCTTCTGATCTGAGGCTCCTTGATCTCTCCTTTTGCTTCGCACACTTCCTGCTAAGTCGTGTGAGATGCCCATCATCACTCACAGAAATATAAGGGCTCAATTCCGAATCGAATGAGGGTGAACTGAGGGTGAACTGAGGGTGATCTGAGTGCGAACTGAGGGTGAGTGCAGGCGAGGGTGATCTGATGATCTGAGTGCGAACTGAGTGCGAACTGAGGGTGATCTGAGTGCGAACTGAGGGTGATCTGAGTGCGAACTGAGTGCGAACTGAGGGTGATCTGAGTGCGAACTGAGCGCTCAACTCGTGCTCAATTCGTGCTCAGATCACCCTCAGTTCATACTCAGTGAGTCACATTTATTACACTGCAGGAATTCGCGAATTCCCACAGAATGAATACATATTTGTATATATGCATGTATGCATATATATATATATATATATATCACATATTTGGCGAAATAAATACTACTAACCGTTGAGAAACCGCTACTACTAACCGTTTGAGTCAACAGTGTTTATGCATATTATTCACTAGCTAGTCACTAGCAATGGAGTCTTACAACTAATGTAACCGTTGAGAAATAAATACTAGTAACCGTTGACAAAACAAACCCTACTAACCGTTGACAAAACAAACCCTACTAACCGTTGAAGTCAATATGCTATTTAATCGTTATGCTTGGAAACCAGTATAGTAATCTTTGACTAGTCAACGTATCAGAGTTGGCATGAACTGTTACCGTTGCGCCCATATGTACAAGAACTACTAGATTAACTCATGCATGCTTACTATCAGCAATATTGCACAGTAAACAAATAAATGGAAGCCCAAAGCTCCAAACGCAATATATATACAATCATGTGTACCATGCGCATGCGAGCATGCAACGGGTAGGCATGTCAACTCGAACAGCAACGGGAGGGATCGCAATTCAGGAAAATAAACATGCGTTTGAAACATATATTTGAAACTTACAGTCTGTAAAATATTCTAATCCAATTTTACTGCCTATCCATTTGACTCGAACAAATTCGATTATCTATCTAGCTACCAGCACAATTAGGATAGCGATGCGGTCCCGCAGCGACATCAGCGGTCAGCCGTTCTAGCAAACTCTGCGGTACGTTGCCCGTTCCAGCGGCGACATCTGCGTTTGCGTAACCCAGGCATAGTTAGCACAAACATGCATAGCAGCATAAACCGGCCTCGTTACGATAAAATGAAGCACAGCGAATAAACAATTTGCGTATGAGACTCACCTGCGTGAGTCATCCTCAAGCAAGTACAGTATGGCGGCAGTAATATGCTCGATGCTCCCGCCTCGCCTGGGCCGGACGCCTGCAACTTAGCCCAACGCGCGTCAAGGCTGTCGCAGATCGAACACGTGCCTGACACTTCCACCTTCTTCCGAATACGGGTGTTCAGTTCCTTCTTGACCAAGTGCCTGCAGTATTTCCGGAAGGTCTTATTCACGACAAGGACCGGTTCCGCCACCAGGCGTCGGTAATTAATATACTCGACGTCGTAATCCAGCGGCTTGATCTGTTGCGACCCATCGGTTGGCATGTCTTGTGGAAGACCTTTTAACATGTGAACCATAGCCCAGTCCTTAAAAGCGTCGTAACATGGACCGAACGGCTTTTTGGGGGTCTTTTTCTCTTGAAAAACCGTCGTCTTCGGAATCATGCCATCCATTGCTAGGGCAGCCTTCTGATACCGAAAGAATGAAGCACGTGGCAAGCCCCATAAGTTGCGGAAAGTGACAGCGCATACCCTCTTGTCACCGAACTTGAACGGGGTGCTGATACAAGGGATGCAACGCTCTCCTGTTTTAGAGTCCCGCACGACTGCATCAGCAATAGTGGAGGTCAGCACAGAAGTGAGCTCCTTCTGAGATAGAAGATTCTTATGATTATAGTTTCTTTCGTAGGAAGCGTACGCAAACTGACGATCGCATTTCTCAGAGCATCCGCATGAATATTCAGCCGAGCAAAACGTGGCGATATTGTTTCGCTGTTTTTTGTCAAGCTGCTTTCTGGAGTGTCTCTTTTTGCGGGACTCCATGTTTTGAGCAGAACAAAAAATACTTACCTGAGTCGGGTAAACCGCTTTAGGTGTTTCTGTTTCGTGACATTGGTGACGAATTGTTCAGGAATTCTTTCAGGGCCGCAGAGCCCTTGACGAATTCTGAGAATTCGTCACGGGCGCTGGGGCCCCGCTCGACGAATTCTCAGAATTCGTCACGGGCGCTGGGGCCCCGCTCGACGAATTCTCAGAATTCGTCGAGGATTTTGGTAGATTGTTCCCACCTTGACACAATCTTGCGGTTTTTCGTCACCGGTGCCCAGGTAGTTGTTTAACAATTTATTGTCTGGGTACCTGTGACGAAAACCCGCAAGATTTTACTCTATATTCTGCACTTGGGTGTTCTCCACAATTATGGCTTCCGTAGAAGAACTGTTTACTATTATAAGGCCCTTCCTGACTTGGAGAAGATTTTAGAAGCTCAGCTCAAAAACGAGGGCTATTTTACGGTGCCTTTTGACAACGCGGGACAAGTGGGCGAAATAATTCTAACTTGGGATAACTATATCTTAAACGGCCCCTTGTGGAAGCACATTCAAGAAAATAAGGTTTTCTCAGAAGACTCGGCTTCAAGGATAACAGAAAAAATGGAGGATTATTTTACTGAAGAACCTCGTTCTAGTGGTAATTCTTCTCCCAACGACAGCGCCGTAAAAAAAGGACCCAAACCTTCGGTTCCAGCAGAAGGATCACCTGCGGCGCTAAACCTCGCAGAAGCCATGGAAGCAGCAGGGGAATTGTTGCCTTTCGAGCAGGACGGCAACCCCTTGGATCAGTTACAGGTCCACGCTGAAATAGATGCGTTCAGCGTGGACCTTGCTTCGGAGGGTCTGATCACCTGCCAGGAGCTGGTAAAGGTCACGGCGGATGGGTGGGAGTACGTTCTTTTGGGGCAGTGCTTGGACCAGGGCGGCCTGAAGGATGGGGACGGCAAGCCTGTAATCATCCATGCTGACTTCGGACTGGATCATGCATGTGGGAAAGAGCTCCTGGTGAAGTGCTTGGAGGACGGGTCCGGATATAATGTTTTCGAAAGCAAACTATACAACGCGGACGAAAAAAACATCGTCAGCAATATGCTGACGACACTGTGCGTGGAGCGGTACGGACCCCAACCCGAGGAGGAGGACACACACGTCATCGTGGACGCACCCCATGTAAGTCAGCAACTCGACGAGGATAACGACGACGCCTTGGAGCAGCCTAGATGGAAGGCGAAGGAGGGCAGAAAGCTGTTTCTGCTTGAGTTTGAGGAGGTCAACAGCCTAGGGTTGCCTCTGTTAGTTGGGCTGACCTGGCTTAAACAGATCTGGACGCCTCCAGTGTCGGGGCATGCGTTTGCGAATCACGCGGTGATCTTCAACCTACGCAAATCAGGGAACCCAGGTGTCTTTCCCACCTTTGGGGATGCAATTGCGTACCTGACATGCCAGCACGGGGACGTGAAGGACATCACCTACGTGTTCCGTGAGGATAAAGGTGTTCAGGCAGCGGTGGACTTTACAGTCCTACGGGGTCCAAGTCCGGATGACCCCGAATATCTTTCCTTCGATGAGATGTCGCAGGAAGATAGTACAAACGCCAAACAGAACGTGAAGAACGCTCGAACGGAGTTGGTGCCACGTTTGGTGAACGGCAAACAGCCGGTAAGCGACCGGCCTGCCTTTGAAAACCCATTGTTTGCTTTTATTTGGCCTGTAACTTTCCTTTATTCCGAAATCCGGGTGGCTTCTACAGGTGTACGTCTACCTCGAAGCCCAGTTCACCCGTGAGAAAAAAACTTACGTACAGTATCGCATGCCCTTGGTACAGGGCATGCAAGTAGAAACAGTGATGGACTTGGGGCAGGGGACTGGTCTTGATCTACACGACGCGACAATCCGGTTCGTTGGCGCCAACACGAGCCAAGGCAGCTCGGGTCAGTGGCATGCCACCTTGATGAGCGAGAAGCTTACAGGCAACACGGCCGAATACGTCATGTTTCAAACGCCTCTCCTTCAGAACCGACATGTCACGCTCAAGCGGGAGGAGCACTTTTGCGACAGGTACCCGTTTCTTCAGCTGCAGAGCAACAAGGTCTTCGCCCACGAGATCCGGTTGCCCGATTATGCAGACGGCGACCTCGGCAGGTTACCCACCAAGCTGTCCTTAGTTTTCTGAAGGGGAAGTAGACCAGGAGGCCGAGAGGTATCAAGCCTTTAACCCCTAATCTGCGACGTGATGAGCTATCTCATCAAACACTCAAATCCGAGTTTCTCTGCGACATGTAACTCAAATTCACTTTTGAAGACAGTTCTGAAAAGCTCTCAGCAAGCCGCATGCAATCGTGCACTTATGAGCAACCAAGCTGCCTTGATGCTCTTGATATTCTTCGATTCCATTTCGATTCCATTTTAACCTGGCCATACTGGGTTACATCTAGGGCACATGTGCAGTAGTGTTACAACCCCCCTAATACTCTAAATAGCCCTAACCACATGTTGAATACTTGGTAAAATTACATCCGGAAGTCTAGGGTCAATATTAGGGCTTAGGTTGTTAACAATGTGCACATACATCAACATTTTTCGGTTGATAATCACGTCGCCGGTATCAATTGTCGTGCATTTCAAACCTGCGTATGCGATTCGCCTTGCGAAGACCTTTCCGACACTATTTTCAAAAGTTGAGTTAGGACCGTTATGCAAAAGTTATCGTAGATAAACCTAACTTTTCAAAAACCCAAAATTCCTTTCGCAGATTAGGGGTTAAGCAGGTATTGGCTTTTGCCTGGGAAAAGATCGCGGCCGAGGAGCAGAGGCGCTCGGAGCAGCCAGGTGGGGCGAGGGCAGCGGCAAAGGTTGGCGACACCAACTACTGGACTCTCGCCTCCTCCAACTTCACAGCGGGGCTCACCTTCCGTTTGGTGGGAAAGGTGACGGCATATGTCATGTCAAGTGATGGTGGACCGATGCAGCTCTCGGACAGTACTCCCCACGCGAAGCAGAAAGTACCCGGCAACCATGCTGGTGAAGGTAGCAAGAACTCGAAGGGGAATCAGAAAGCAGTTTCCAAGGCCAAGGGGAAGGGTGCATGGCAAGCGGAGCTGTTGGCGATGATTTGAGCAGTGGCTCGAGGAAACGAAAGCCGTCATCGCCACCAAAGCCAACAACAGATACCAAAAGGAGACGGTCTTCCTCTCGTCGGCCGCCGGTGACCTTACGGCAAAATATGGACCTTACGGACAGCGAAAAGACCAACGAGGCTGAGATGCACCATGAAGAAGTACTGGACGGTTCCTTTGGGGTGCAAAACGAAGAGGAGGAGCTTTCTGAGAGCATCGTCCAAGAAAGCCAGTCTGAGGAAGAGGACGAGCTCCCAAGGCGGCGAGACAGACCTCTTTCCAAAAAGGAGAAGGTCCAGGACATGGTACTTATGGCCCCCTTCTTTTCCCTATTTTGTTTTGTTGATTAAGTTTTGACGCCAGACTGTTGACTGACAAACCTGCACATGCTCACAGGACGCCAAGATGAAGAAGTACATGGCGGACCTGTTCTTGAGGCTGACGTCCGAAAGCGTGCGGAACGCTAAGGCCGAGAAAACCGACTCCGGCGCCGACAGAAAAAACCTTCAAGAGTTGAATCGTGCTCGTGACCAGTCCGAGACAAGGAAAACGAGCGCCTTCAGAAGGCTCTGGAGGAGTCGAAGTTGGAGGGTAAGAAGGCCTTGGAGGAGCAGCGGGAGCAAGCAAGGCTTCGGGAGCAGGTTTTGCGCAAAGACCAGGACGAGCGCAACAAGGATGCCAAGGAGCTCCAAGCAGCGCTGTTGCAGAGGCAAGAGACCATTGAGAGCAAGCACCTGCAGCATCAGGTGTAGCTGACGGACAAACACGTCGTCGCTCAGCAGCAGCTCTCCGAGGCTTCCAACAAGGCGATCGACACCGTCAAAAACGTCCTCAGCGAACAGTCACAGAAAGCCATCCAGGATCTGAAGGAGCAGATGGCCATCGAACGGGAAAGCCATAGGCACAGCGAGAAGTACACCCAGGAGATCGCCATGCAGCTCATCTCGGTAAGGTTTCCTTCTTCTCTAGAATATAAAGTTTTGTATTGTTTTGTTCTTTCTATATATGTCCCTCGCAGTTCCGAAACCTGGCACACTACTGACCATCTCTAATGGGGCTTTTCGCAGGCTTTGATGTCCGGAGGCCAAGCTGGCCCTCTTCGAGGTCTTCAGGGCTCATCGCAGCAGCCGCTGCCCTTGGCGGTCGACGCCCAAGGTACACCAGGAGTGCCTTTGGGACAGCCAAGGCTGATACCTGACAGGCAAAGGGCGGCCGGGGTAGAGGCACAGAAGCTTGTCATTGCTTTGAAGGAGCAGAGCACAGCCGCCGCCCTCGACGCAAGCATCAGGTTGGAGGAGCTTACATCCCTTGCTTCCTTCCAGGGGGAGTCGGGCAGCACCGCCGACGCACTGTATGCACAGGCGGTGGTGCGGATGTACAGCACTCTTATGGGGGAAGTACCAGCGCCCATCTCATATCATTGTAATTGTGAATATGCTTCGATCCCACGTATTGTGGGTGGTGTTTTTTTGGTTCTTGACAATATTTGAAACTTGTGAACAGTAGGGATACTTTGCATTTTCATCATTCATCACGGTTCATGGCATGACTTGCACTCCCGCTTCAAACCCTAAGTCGTTTCAGCTGAACTGGCTAAAAATGAGCCATCCCGCAGCTGTGGAGCACTGCCCTATGAAGTTTTTTTATGTCTTTTGTTTTGAACATTCTTTATTAAGATAAGTTTGAGCCTACAACACCGTTATTCCGTGTTGTAGCCAATTTTCACTTATTTTCAGTGTGTCGCGGCTTCACGTGCGTGACACAAAAATACCCCAAAAAACATTCTAAGCTAGGAGTATGCATGATTTTTTCATAAAGTTTCAACTTACCTGGTTATTATATCATATTTTCAACTACAAAAATATGTCAGTATCGCAATAATCTTGTCTTTTAACTTTTTTTCAGATATCCCAAATTTTCAGCCATCGTGGAGTGTTTTTGGCTATTTTTCGGCTGTAAAATCAAAATTTCTTATCAAAGTTCGTTTGTAATCATGGATACCACATCGATATGGCCTCTGGCAGCAAAATTCCGCCAAAAAACACCCTGTCTCATTTGAGTCTCATTTGCCGGTTCCAGTCTCATTTCTGCGATTCCATCGTTTTACCCACCCGCCAGATCCACCGGTTGCAACTCGCCGCCACGTTGCACGCCCGGCCCGTTGGCGGTCTGCGCACGGGCTACACAAGTTTGCCCATAATGCCGATGCCCACAAAGAGTACAGGAGCAATAAGGGGGGTTTTTAAGACCGACGCAAGACTCCCGGGAACCATATGCCCCCGGTCAGCCGCAAAGGCCAACCCGCCGTATACGCTCTACGCCTTACCCACCCGCCAGATCCACCGGTTGCAACTCGCCGCCACGTTGCACGCCCGGCCCGTTGGCGGTCTGCGCACGGGCTACACAAGTTTGTGCTGGATGTGACATTCCGTGTGTGTCACAGTCCTTTGTCTGTACTAGTACTCCGTACAGTACGGCTGTCACAGGTTTAGGGTTTCCGGCTTAAGCCGAGTTTGACTCAATCTAACTTGCTTCTTATGTTATCTTAAGTGAAAGCATGCTGTGTTCTACCACCACAATATATAGTCAGCACTATATATCTGACAGGTTATGGTGCGCCAGGCACCTTCCACTACTTTTGATTTCATGAGTGGCTAAGCCGCTCCGCTTGGTGGGGCGTTGGGGACCCAATTTGATGTCGTGATTTTCGCGGTTGCGGTTGAGAGCTAGTTTACGGGCGGATTAATTTGGACTCGCTGCAGCGTGCGCCTATCTGGGATTATTTTGTATTGTCCGCGTTGGATTTCACTCGACTGGAACCTGATCAATTTTTGTCGTGAGACTCCTTGGCCGCCGCGTTTCGATCTTACAATTTCACAGTCACGGCTTCTTTATTTATCCGTTCCGACACTGCATCTTACGGCTCTCAACCATCACTTTTCCGTATTCTTCGACATCGGCCCTCTATCCCAACGCTCCCGCCTACTGGATTTTCATTATGAGTGTAAATTCCCACGTCACGCCTCCCTTGGGGGCTCACAACCGAATTAGACTAGACACGATTTTTTCACGCGACGTCGGGTCTCGTTACAGGCCGACGCCGAATTCTCCGGGGGTTGCCCTCACGGCTCCGAACCGGACTCAAGCCACGGCCGTCCAAAATTCCACTTGGGACGTGAACATTATCAAGAGAATTTCGCGTGACGCCTTGGGTTCGAAGGATGACACCTTTCATGGGGACGAGGTACGCCGTAACACGCTCTGGACATCCATTGTGAAGTCTTTACAGCGCGCATTCGAGCAGAAGGACCCCACCAATGCCGCTCTTTTTGATTTGGCAGACGCGACGAAGGAGGTCAACTCCATCTTCAATGCGATCCTCTTTTCGACCTTGACTTCGTTGACTTCTCCAAGTTCGCCGGCACGACGTTGGGTTGAAGCCTCGGGACGGGCTTCGCCTCAGGATGGCAAGCGTGCTCTTCTCGAGGTGACCAAGAGATTGATCTCTCGCGTTGTTCGCCCTCTTGGGCATTACGAAGAGCTTTGCTCTATCTCTTTCGACGGCAAGAAGGATCCCGACCCCCTTATCCAAGACTTCGACGCGTGCCTCACTGCAATCAGCAACGGCGCTTCTGGGCCTCTTGACGACATGATGGCCAAGAAGCAGCTTCTGGCTTCCCTCGACCCCGAGTTCTACGACAAGGTCCTCACCCCGGTTCGTCTCGACGTTGAGTTGGCCAAGGTCGAGCTCGAAGACATCTACGCCCACATCCTCGAGATTTGGGATGCCAACGCCGACAAGCGCAAGCACGTGCCCTTCGTGGACAAGTCGAACGGCCTGTACTCTGGTCTACCGTCCGACGTTGACGTGAAGGCCTTGATTAAGGATTTTCAGTTCCACATCGACGCCGCCAACAAGCGGTGCTTGCCACGCTATCCGACGAGAGTGCGAACGACGAGCCGACGACGAGGTGGCCGGCTCCGTCTACGGGCAAGCCTTCGGGCAAGCCAGGTGTGCATTTTCCACCCTCCTCCTGGCGTGACCGCCAGAACCGTCGGGAAGATGGGAAATATCATGGGCGGCAACGCCAATGGAAGCACCGCTTCGCCGCTTCGCCCCTCACCAAGGGCGGGAATTGGTCGCAAGACCACCGTGCCTATTCTACTAATCTTACGGTGGGTTAACCCGCCGTAAGAGGAATTTTCGGCGGCCTCTAGTGGTGGCGTTATGAGGTCTACGGTGTCAAACCTGTCGATTTTCAGACAGTTTATGAGTTGAATGAAAGCTGGGGAACATACTATGGATGGATGCGATGTGCCCCATGTGTGTAATGCTCTCGCGAAGTGGGGGGGGTGTAGCGGGTTCCGATCATATATGCTTACGGTGGGTTACCACATAATTTGGTATATTGGTAGATATGGGACCTTCCTCGATGGCCCTTTGGAAATTTGGAGACCTATGTTGTCAAGTTCTCGAGCTGCTCTTTCTGCAGTGTCTTGTCAAAATTTTCATTCGAGGTCATCTTGACCCTCAAAATGTCGAGCGAAGTGAGGGTGGTATGCCGGTTTATTACGCTATATGACACGATTTATATGCGATAATTGGTTTGCCGGTTTGGGTTTGGGGTTTCAGGTTAACAAACCCGGATACATCCGATATAATTCTTCGCGGATGCCTCTTGGGAGTGTCTAAAGTCATCCTGCCACCATGAACTAACATGACCATGGGGTCAGTTTAGGGGCTGAAATAATCGTTTTACTTAGGGTTGGGTAACCCACCGTAAGGGGTCCTTACGGTGTGTAAACCCACCTTTCGTAGAATAGGCAACCGGCGCCGCAACGACAACAAGCAATTCGGCATGCACTCCGTCTCCTTCCACGTCGTCTCCGAGGCATTTGTGCCGGAATGTGTCCGTTGCCCTCCAGGGTTTTGGCATGACTCCGCGAATTGCCCCACCGCCGACATCGAGTGCGACGCATGCGTGATTGAGCAAGCCGACGACGCCGACGGCCTCGTGTCCGCCTTCCAGACCGCGTTCGACACTGAGGACGACACGGCCTTTGCTCGACTCTGTGCTCAACATGAACATCCCTTGGTTCGGCAGGACGAGGAGCCCTTCACGTTCTCCGAGACCTTTGACGTGGGGCTCCGTGCACAGTACGCGAAATTAACGCCCTCCCAACCCTCCCTCCTTGCTACCCGCGTGCATGAAGCACGCACAGCTCTCCGCGAGCTCAAGCAGGTGGCTGGTGGTGCTGAGTCCGGCTCCCAGCACTTTCCGATGGTCCACTTCGGCTCGGCCACGCCCTCTGTGATCGACGATGCCGTCGTGGAACATGAGCCGGAAGTGGCGATCGAGACCGAAGGGGACGCGGTGATTTACCCGAAGCAGTTCATTGACAACGACCCACCCTTCGAGCAGTCTTTCATGGACAACATGTCTGTGAAGTTGGGCTTCTTCTTTGAGCCCGCCCCAGAGGTGTCAGCTAATTCCTTCACCTCCCTGCCTCCGTATATTTCTTCCACGCATGATTCAACTAGCGTGAATCCGGCGACGAGGACTTGCATGATGCCGTCCCGCCACCCGCTCCACGGGTTGGTGGTGTACGGGCACCTTCAATCGGCACCTTCCTCACGGCAGCAGCTCTCCCTGCTTTATTTCTGTGTGTGAGCATCGCCATGATCGACACCGTCACCGCCACTGCACTTTGTGATGTGGAGATTGCTCCACGGTCGGTGGTGTACGGGCACTACTCTGATTATCAGAATTGCACAGTGGACTACTTTACGATAAAGCCTATCCAACACTAGGTGGGAAGGATGTCATGGCCTGATCGCGTCATGGTGACCTGAAATCGCGACCTGACCTCATCAAGGCATGACACAAGCGTTGCCACGCTCGTGTCGCCGGCGATTTCTGGCGAAGTCGTAACGACCGCTCCCTAGATTCCATTCTTCCCGCGAAATGCTCACTTCACAGCACTTAAATGCTTCCAAAAAACAGCCGCCCTGCATTCTTTTTGTTTGTTTTACATGGCTGTACCACTGCGTCCCCCCAATCCTGAAGCTGAAGCTGCTCGTCCTCACAATCCTTTTACTATAAGACAAACCAGAAATTACGCGGTTCCGCGCATTCGCCACTGGCGCTTAGAGTTTTACTCTTTAGATGTAGACGACGGTTCGATTCATCTTCCACTCGCGTTCAGACTGCAGCTTCGGCGCTGGCTCCCACCAAATAGAGATTGCGGATTCTTTTGGGTCTTCTACAACGCGAACGGTGTACCTAAGTGGACCATTCCAGCTTGGTACGACGCCAGCGTGGGGCGTTTCGTTTCCCAATAGATCAGCGACCAGTGTCTGGCCTCTACCGGTCCGTTGTCTTCTGCTTTCCTACTCCTAAGGCATGTCTTTATTTTCACGCGTAACCCTTTGCGGGCGTTCACGCGCAATGTTCGGCTTTGCGTCGCATCTGGTTGCATCGCATGCGAACACCGAGATTGCTCCTACGCAACCAGCGGGTTTTAAACCTACATGCCCCAACCTACAGCCCGACGCTACCAACCTCCTTGCCGATACCATGTTCACTATTGGCACCGCTGGCTCTCTAGAATACCGGATCCCTTGGGGGTCGCTTTCTCGCCACGATCTTCACTGGTCCTGGGAAAGCATACCGCGATCAGCACATCCAAAACTGCTCCCAACGACGTACCTTCCAGTGTATTGATTTTATCCGGGGCGAAGGAAACTACGGATCACCTTCCAGTGATCCTAATCCGAACCAGTTTCACATTGTGCGCGTTAGAAACGACGCCCAGACAAAGAAACCTCCCAAAACGGACCGCACTTTAGCTAAACCTCGTCCCGCGCATGATGGTTGGCCCTACAAACATCATTACGCATGTCGTTGCGGGTTCCAGTCCGAATGGTGGAAACGCCAAGCTGCGAAAGATGCATGTGCTCCCCCTCCAGAAGGCGTTGCTCCACGTCCCGCCACAAAGCTCAAGCAAAACAGATCTGCGCGGTTTTGTGGCTGCTCTGCCTCCTTTCGGATCGGCGTGCCCGTGGCCTCCTCTTTGGGTGCCGAGTATCCCGTTGTTCCAATAACCTACCTCAACATGGAACACGCGAACCACTGTATCAGCACCTGCCCTCCCAAATGTTCAGTTCACGATCTCAGGACTACAGACGGCACCCGTATTGGGCTCTTTCGGCCAGAGATTAGTAGTCATATTCTTCGTGATTTTCTTCGTTTCCAGTACAGGAACAACCAGAACGTCAAACCGAAGGACGTGCAAACAACGTGGCGCACTGTTCGCATTGCTGAAGGAGCCATGGTCTTTGATCCAGAAACAGGCGAGCCGTCGGCCGAGGTGTGAGTATTCCCCATGCCCCAGTGACCGTATCCCCATCCCCAATGCACCAGTGACCGTATGCCCCATGCCCGGTGACCGCATGCCCGGTGACCACCCTCTATGCCCCGTGCCCGGTGACCGTATCCCCATGCCCCGGTGACCATGCCCCGGCGGTGACCGTATGCCCCATGCCCCCACCCCGGTGACCGTATGCCCCATGCCCTAGTGACCGTATGCCACATGCCCGGTGCCCGTATCCCCCATGCTCCAGAGTGACCGTTTCCCCATGCCCCGGTGACCATCTATGCCCCAGTGACCGCATGCCCCAGTGAAAGGGTTGTATGCCCCATCCCCCGCTTGCGTCTTAATCCCTGTATGCCGTTGCTGAAGTTTATGGCCAACCAATCCTCCCCTCACATGGGCATTTTGGTGGTGCCTTGAGTCGGTTGCGTTCCTCCCCCTCCTCGCAGAACGGTTAGGTATCTGCCCCAAGTTGGGACAATCACGGGGAGCCCAATCTTGCCACCCCCACTGTAAGGGGGGGGCACAGTGGGTCTCCTGTCTGTCAACCCCTCAGCCCGATGTGTCACCAGTGTCCGTTGTCACGGTTGTCAGCGTGCTATAAAACACTCACCTAAGTATTTTATATCATCTTAGTATCTGAGAACACCTGCCCCTGCGAGACTGTTCTGCACACACGCATTCGACATATATATCGACATATATATATATCTCACTTCTT